>OY763887.1:10488356-10725994 GCA_963667165.1 Barbarea vulgaris | reverse complement strand
GTCGATCTGAGGAGTTCACGCAAGTTGGGATCGATCGATCTAAGCCAAGATCGATCGATCTGGTGTTTTTCGTGTTCGTTTCTTGTGTTTAAAGGTTCGTTTTGGTTTATTTGTTAGGCACGCGTTTGTGGAATTGAAGTGTTTTCATTCCGGAAAGTTTTTGGGAATTTCCGTGCGTGGTTAAAGGTGAGTGCAGGACCGTAAGCTTATCTAAGCGATTGAGTTATATGATGTGTTTGCATGATTGTAGGCCGTGTGATCTCATGGGGGATCTAGATCGAGTGTTTCTTGAGATGGTTGATTTATTGCGGTATTTTCGTGTTTAATACGTTAAATGATTTAATCGTTTGTGTGTATAGCTTGTAGACGGGAGGATTGCCTCACTAAGTATTTGTTGAAATACTTACGCATCTCATTTTTGTTTGATGCAGGAAAACTTTAGTGGTGACCGTGGAATTATGGCGAAGAAGAGGGGATGATCTAAACTCGTTGTTTGTTTAAGAGTCTTCCGCTATAAAAAGAGTTGTGTTGTTTAGTATTTGGATAAATGATCTAACGATCTCGAGTCCGGTTTCTTGTTATCGAGAACCGTTGTAGACAACAGAAATTGTCTATGAAAGCCAAGGTGGCTATACAGACCAACTTCGACTCTCAACTCAAGTCGTCGTATTCTGGAAAGATCGTTCGATTTAATATCCTTTCGGTGGTTTTATTTTGGGAAGTTAATTATTATTTGAGGGAATAATAATTAATTGTTTTATTGTTGAAGTGAGTAAATATTATTCATGATTAGTTGAATAATATTTGTTTGGGGTGGTAATTAATATTTATGGGAATATTAATTATTTTGCTTGTGGAGTTAAATAATTTAATGCAAGGATAGTTGCATTGTTATTTGCTTTGGGAAGTTAATTATTATTTATGGGAATAATAATTAATTGTTTAAAAAAAAAAAAAAACGAGGGCGGTCGTTTCAAATGTAGTACTTAGGGATCGAATCCACAAAGACTATGAAATACCCAATAAATCTCTGTAAAAGTATTATGCTAAATAAAGTATAATGTAATGAAATTGCAATGCGAATAATTAAATAAAGTGTAAATCAATGGAGAAAAGCGCTAGGCATAGGGAAATCTCAGGAATCTTCAGAACTGTGAATCAATTGAATCATCAGGATTATAATTAAGAACCGTTCTAGAACTCAAACACAATTGTAAAACCTACCAGCTTCCGCTGCGTAAACTATCTTTCCCTGAATCTAGAATTCCAAATTCCTTTGCTAATTCTAAGATCCAGACAAGCAGTAATGATCAGGTTCAATTTGTTCACAAAATCCCTAAATCAAATTCCTTTGCAGATAGGTATTTTGCTCACCTAAGATAGATCTAGCAATCAATTACACTTTCATGTCAATTGATAACCCTAAATCAGATTATAGGTCGCGAATCTAGAATAAGCAATAAGTTCAATCCTAGATGAAGAACTCTATCAATTAACCCTAATAATCCAATGATTCAACAATTCCTCTGAAACCCTTGAAATCCCATAACCTAACAGGGAAACTACTCAGACATGGTGAAAGAAACAATCCTCATGATATGAATAGAAATCATTCAATATAATAGAAAATAAAAGTAGAGAACAAAGAGTATCAGGGATTAGAGAAAGATGATACAAGCTTCAGATAGAGAGAGAGTCTGCAACTTTATAATCATCCCTAAAACTCTGATCTAAAACACAATATATAGCTAAAAACTCGTACAGGGACTAATGCTAAAATATTAGAAACTTCTGGGCAAAATTGTAAATCTTCCAAAATCTTCGACGTTGTCCGCCTGTGGTGTCGATCGACACTCATGGCTGGTGTCGATCGACACCAAGTCACATATCGCCTCAAAACATGATCCTTCGATGCAACTTCCTGGTCTTTGCTCCAAAATCTCCCATCTTCTTCACACTAGTCCTGAATGCATACCTGAAGATAAAAGACTCCAATAGACTCTAAAAACACCAAAAAGACTCAATTAAAGACTCTTATATCATGGTTAAAACCCATAAAAACCATGATATATCAAGTGTGATATCCAGAACTCGTAAGGTATATAGCCCAGGGTGGAGTGGTATGTGATATCGAGAACCCGTAAGGTGATACTGCCCACAGTGGAGTGGTATGAGTGTGATACCCAGAACTCGTAAGGTATATAGCCCAGGGTGGAGTGGTATGTGATACCGAGAATTCGTAAGGTTATAATGCCCAGAGTGGAGTGGTATGAGTGCGATGCCGAGAACTCGAAAGGTGTATAGCCTAAAGTGGAGTGGTATGTGATTACCGAGAACTCGTAAGGTTGTATTGCCCAGAGTGGAGTGGCATGAGTTTGATACCGAGAGCTCATAAGGACTTTGTGACCTGAGAGCGGAGTGGTATTGATACCCAGAACTCGTAGGACTTGGTGTCTTAGAGTGGAGAGGTATGAGTTTGAGCTGTGAGCAATGAGTTATGACCGGAGTCTTAAGCTAGTGACTGAATGTAGACCTCGGAGGTTAATAATGTTTGATCTCATGACCGGTTGGTGTGGACCGGAGTGGTCAATTGTTGACCGTTTTGTTGTGATTAGCGTGGGTTGAGTGCCTTTGGAAGGTTAGGAGTGTTAGATTCGAGGACGAATCTATGTTAGTGGGGGAGAATTGTAACATCCGTGTCCCATAAACGGGAAGTTGTATTTATTTTTAGGATTAAGAAACTGTGTTTCTGAGATTTTATTTAAATCAAATAAAAATCTGGGGTGTTACATGGAGAATTGACAAGTTTGAGGTTGTTTCTGTTATTTCGGAAAATTATGCTGGGTTCAAATGATAAGATTGAAAGTTATGGGGTTTTTTGTAAATATCAGAAAGTCAAAAGACTTAGATGCAATTTTGGAAAAAGGAAAAAAAAAAAAAAAAAACAAACCCTAACCCCTTAAAAACCTCTTCCTCGTCGCCACCTATTGAGAAAAGAGTGAGGCTGCGTTTTCTGGTGCGTGAGGAGAGAGGTGTTGGTGTCGTGAAGGAAGCTGAGTTGTGTGTTGTGATCGCCAATTGTTTGACCATCTTGTGGTGTTGCCTGGGTGAGAAGTCCATCGTTCTCAATCTTCATCAAGGTAACGGACTTTTCATTTACTGATTTCATGATTCGTGTGGCCTAGTGTTCAAAGCACGATATGACTTGACGGCGGTGTCGTCGATGGTGATCGGTCCGTGTCATCGTGGTGCCTGGTCTGTGTTGTGGTCGTCGAGTCTTTATGAGTTGCGTCAGTGTTTGTGGCTGGGTTTGTTGATGTCATTGGTGTCGTAAGGCGTAAGGTTGCGGTGGTGTAGTTGCAGGACATCACGAAGAAGAAGATGATTCACGTGATTATAGTTTATTTTCTTGTGATTAGTAAGTTAGTTAGGAAAAATAATTAAGTTGATGATTTAATTATTTTAGGTTCTGCGTTTGGGAAATCAAGGGGCTATTCATCCCGGGAAGTTTCAGAAAATTATAGAATTTTACCGCGGAAATTTCTTTGCGTGGCTAAGGTGAGTGCATGACCATAAGCTTATCAAAGCGATTTAATTATTTGATGTGTTTTGCATGATATAGGCCGTGTATGACCTCGGATGGATCTAGATCGAGTGTTTCGTGAGATGGTTGATTTATTTTGGTATTTTCGAGTTTAACTATGTTAAATATTTTAAATCGTTTGTGTGTATAGCTTGTAGATGGTAGGATTGCCTCACTAAGTATTTATCGAAATACTTATGCATCTCCTTTAATCGATGCAGGAAAAGAAAAAGAGTGACCGTGGGATCAAGGCAAGGAAGAGGGGATGATCTAAACTCGTCGGTTTGTTTAAGTGTTTTGTATTATGCCGAATTTTGTTGGTTTTGGATTTTTTTGGATTAAAATTTAGTGGAATAAAATTGGTGAATTTATTTATTGCTAGAGTGGGTTAGTTAATATTCATGAGTAATTGAATTTTAATTGATTGGGGATGTAATTAATATTTATGGGAATATTAATTATTTGTTTAAAAAAAAAATCGGGTGCGGTCGTTTTACCTAGTTGCAGATCTTAGGTTGTCTAACGCTTTACAAGTGTTTGTTTTAATGCCTGAAAGAACATAGATGAGCAGAGTGTCCTTAGCCAACGAAAGCTGATGCTAAGCATTCTGTGAACCAGTCAAACCTATTCATTAATGTTTGTTTAGGATTAGGATCAAACGAGAGTTTAGATACCTAGGTTGCTAGACAACGTAATTGATACCACGACAGTGGATTAGTTATACATTCATGTTTGAGTTCTAGATGGTATGTATTTATTCTCTGAATAGTTTTCTGATTCATGATCTCTCAATTCTCGAGAATAACCCTTGACCTAACGCTTCATTTTATTGATCCTTACATCGTTTTTAATTTGCTATTTTCGTTTACAACACATTCTACAATCATATTTCTTTCTTAGCTTAGTTTCATTCTTGCAAATTCGTAGTGTGACACTTGGTATTTTTGGATTTGATCCCATTTATTCTATTGTGATTGTCTGTACACTTGCAGTCTTTTATTTGGGTTAAAACTCTGTGTATCATCCTTGTTATAGCTGGAGACAAACGCCTCTGGAAGTTCGAAAACAATATTTCATAGACTTTGCGGTCATTTCAATTCTTACAACTTTACTCATGCAAATATTTCATAGAGTTGTGTTTGTTTAGGTACATATTTTTGAAATTGTTCTTACATAGATCTTTTACATGTGTAGCAAGCAAATCACTGGGATCCCATGATCACCAACCCTAAGCGGTGTAATAAACCTGAACCCTAGGATCCTACATGATCCTGATTTCCTTGCGAGGAGTAATTTTGATGTGATTTGTTACCGTCAATGGTGGCGACTAAAGTGAAAAACTTCAAAATGTGAGATCAAGTCTCATGGTGTTAAAAATATTTGCTTACAAATGGCACATTCTTGGTATTTTGAAATCGCATAATCAGTTACAAGTTTTAGTAACTAATGAGCGACTGCGTAGCTTATAAGGAATTAAAAATGAGTCGTTAAATTATAAGAGTACTTTGTAACTTCATAGATACTCGGAGTAACAAAAATATTACAAGTTTAGTGACTAATGAGGAACTGTGTAGTTAATTTGACTCACAGATCATTCACAATATTTAGCTAGTGACTAATGAGCGACTAAGTTATAAATTTTGTTTTGCTACATATATATTAGTATAATTTTTGAAAATTAATTTAAATATTCGAATGAAATTCTTCTGTTCAAAAAAATGTTAAGTACTTTTGAGATTCAAAAAAATGAAATTCTTTTGTTAGTACTAAATAAATTTTTTTGTACAGAAGAATTTAATTCGAATTTTTAAATTGATTTTCAAAAAAGAAAATTCTAATATATATGTAACAAAACAAAATTTATAACTTAGTCGCTCATTAGTCACTAGCTAAATATTGTGACTGATCTGTGAGTCAAATTAACTACAGTCCCTCATTAGTCACTAAACTTGTAATATTTTTATTACTCCGAGTATCTATGAAGTTACAAAGAAGTCACATAATTTAACAACTCATTTTTAATTCCTTATAAGCTACGCAGTCGCTCATTAGTTACTAAAACTTGTAAATAATTATGCGATTTCAAAACACCAAGAATGTGCCATTTGTAAGCAAATCTTCTTAACACCATAAGACTTGATCTCACATTTTGAAGTTTTTTCACTTTAGTAGCCACTATTGACGGTAACAAATCACATCAAAATTACTCCTCGCAAGGAAATCAGGATCATGTAGGATCCTAAGGTTCAGGTTTATTACCATATAATGACGGAAGGTTCGGAGAACTTTTTTACCTCCGCATCTGCCGTAACCACAACTTTCCGCCATTATCCAAATCTTAACCAGAATCCTAGGATCCTACATGATCCGGCTTTTCCGGTGAGGAATAATTTTGACGTGAAATGTTACTAACATTGGTGGCGATAGGAGTGAAAATCATGACTGACCCACCTAAACCCATTTATTTATATGAGTTTAAAAATTCAACCCAAACCCCACTAAAATATTAGACAGACGGGATAAACCCATGGGTATTGAATCTGTTTGACAACTCTAAAAATTTTCAATTTTCAAAAAAATTTAGATCGAATTAAATCATTTCAGTTTTATAGCTTTCTTTACAATGTGTTTGACTTATTAGTACGTTAATAAATTTACCAAAACAAATCCTGAAGTAGATTCATGCACATAATAAATTCATCATCATCATCATTATTAACTTAAGAAAATATTTACAGAGATGGAAACATATATTTCAATAAATAGTGTTGGCAACATCTTCTCTCTTTTCCACACATAAAATTCTATATAAATACTTGAATAGGTTTTCGCTACTCTATCTCTACTACTATCTCTACCTATAGATTTCAATCCCTTGCATCTTCAGTAATAAATACATAAAATCTAAATTATGGTTTTCAAAACCCCAAGAATGTGCCATTTGTAAGCAAATATTACTTGATCTGACAATTTGAAGCTTTTCACTCCAATCGCCACCCTTGATGGTAACAAATCAAATCAAAATTATTCCTCGCCAGGAAAGCAGGATCATGGTCGGCTTGCCAGTTGGGCTTGGAGGCAGCGAATCAGGCGGATCTTTTGAGTAGGGTTCGGATGGCTCGGGAAAAAGATGA
This sequence comes from Barbarea vulgaris, assembly GCA_963667165.1. NCBI lineage: Eukaryota > Viridiplantae > Streptophyta > Magnoliopsida > Brassicales > Brassicaceae > Barbarea > Barbarea vulgaris. The sequence continues at coordinate 10,719,277 of OY763887.1, read as the reverse complement.
AGGTCTGATTAAGGCTTCCGGTGATGTGGGATCAGAATATCAGGTCTCTGCGAATGGGACTATTCTGGTACATGGGCGGGTATATGTACCCAAGGATGAGGATCTGAGACGAGAGTTCCTGAGTGAGGCCCATGCGAGTATGTTTTCGATTCATCCAGGGGCGACCAAGATGTATCGGGACTTAAAACGGTATTATCATTGGGTTGGGATGAAGAAAGATGTCGATAACTGGGTTGCGGCTTGCGATGTGTGCCAGTTAGTGAAGGCTGAGCATCAGGTTCCGAGCGGGTTGTTGCGGAGTTTACCCATTCCAGAGTGGAAGTGGGATATGATTACGATGGATTTCGTGGTCGTCTTGCCAGTCTCTCGGACCAAGGATGCTATCTAGGATATTGTTGATCGTTTGACCAAGTCGGCACATTTACTTGCCATTAAGAAGACCAATGGAGCTGTGGTGTTGGCTAAGAAGTATGTCAATGAGATTGTGAGGCTTCATGGGGTACCTATGAGTATAGTCTCGGACCGTGATTCCAAGTTCACTTCGGTGTTTTGGAAGGCTTTTCAGGCTGAGATGGGCACTAAGGTACACATGAGTACAGCCTATCACCCTCAGACAGATGGGCAGTCCGAGAGGACCATCCAGACTCTCGAGGATTTGCAGAGGATGTGAGTGCTTGACTTGAGAGGTCATTGGGTGGACCACCTGAGCTTGGTAGAATTTGCATATAATAATAGATACCAGGCTAGTATCGGGATGGCTCCATATGAGGCGCTGTAGGGGAGGCCATGTCGTACACCATTATGTTGGACCCAAGTGGGGGAGAGGAGCATGTTTGGTGCAGATTTTTTTCAGGAAACAACGGAGAAGATCTGGGTTTTGAAGCTGAACATGAAAGAAGCGCAGGATCGGCAAAAGAGTTATGCCGATAAGAGGAGGAAAGATCTCGAGTTTGAGGTTGGAGATAGTGTGTATCTTAAGATGGCTATGTTGCGGGGTCCTAATAGGTCCATTACAGAGACTAAGTTGAGTCCGAGGTATATGGGACCGTTCAAGATTGTGGAGCGGGTTGGACCGGTTGCATATCGGTTGGAGTTACCCGAGGTTATGCGAGCAATTCACAAGGTCTTCCATGTGTCAATACTAAAGAAGTGCTTGCATAAGGATGATGAGGTCATAGCTAGGATTCCGTCAGATCTTCAGCTTAATATGACCTTAGAGGCGAGACCGGTAAGGATTCTCGAGAAGAGAGTCAAGCAGGATCATAGGAAGAAAGTTCCGATGATCAGAGTCTTGTGGGATTGTGATGGGGTTGAGGAGGAAACATGGGAACCTGAGGCGAGGATAAAAGCAAGGTTTAAGAAGTGGTTCGAGAAGCAATCAAAGGCTTGAGCTTTCATCGATGGTTTCCAGTTTTGAGTTATTATTGACGTTATGTTGATCATTATGTATCTCGTTTTGGTATTATAGACGATTAATACATTATGATTTTTTTTTAATAAGATGAGTAATTCTTATTGTTGATGACTGGAGATGTCATGAGTATGTGTTCGTTTTAGTTTTGTAAACGATAATGCATGGTGTGTGTAATAAGATGAATAGTTCTTATTGTTGATGGCAGATGTTTCCATGAGATTTAGGTGAACATGAGGTCTGAAACTTGAGTTATAATCAGAAAAATAGTTATGTTGGTACGCTCAGTGACGGGGTATGTTGTGAGATAACCTTAGTAGTTGTTATGGAAAAGATGTTATTTCGGGTTGGAATGTGGGTGATGCCGGTATTACCTTGTGAAGTCGTATGCAGATCATGGGAGCTAGTTTAGTCGGGAGTGTTTATAAACGTATTGTGGTCATGGTTGCTCAAAGGACGGTTTGGTCATGTACAACTCTAGGGAGAATTGATAGTTCCTCTGATACCCAGAATTCGTAAGGTATATAGCCCAGGGTGGAGTGGTATGTGATACCGAAAATCCGTAACGTTATACTGCCCAGAGTGGAGTGGTATGAGTGTGATACCCAGAACTCGTAAGGTGTATAGCCCAGGGTGGGTATGTGATATCGAGAACCCGTAAGGTGATAATGCCCACAGTGGAGTGGTATGAGTGTGATACCCAGAACTCGTAAGGTATATAGCCCAGGGTGGAGTGGTATGTGATACCGAGAATTCGTAAGGTTATAATGCCCAGAGTGGAGTGGTATGAGTGCGATGCCGAGAACTCGTAAGGTGTATAGCCTAAAGTGGAGTGGTATGTGATTACCGAGAACTCGTAAGGTTGTATTGCCCAGAGTGGAGTGGCATGAGTTTGATACCGAGAGCTCATAAGGACTTTGTGGCCTGAGAGCGGAGTGGTATTGATACCAAGAACTCGTAGGACTTGGTGTCTTAGAGTGGAGAGGTATGAGTTTGAGCTGTGAGCAATGAGTTATGACCGGAGTCTTAAGTGACTGAATGTAGACCTCGGAGGTTAATAATGTTTGATCTCGTGACCGGTTGTTGTGGACCGGAGTGGTCAATTGTTGACCGTTTTGTTGTGATTAGCGTGGGTTGAGTGCCTGCGGAAGGTTAGGAGTGTTAGATTCGAGGACGAATCTATGTTAGTGGGGGAGAATTGTAACATCCGTGTCCCATAAACGGGAAGTTGTATTTATTTTTAGGATTAAGAAACTGTGTTTCTGAGATTTTATTTAAATCAAATAAAAATCTGGGGTGTTACATGGAGAATTGACAAGTTTGAGGTTGTTTCTGTTATTTCGGAAAATTATGCTGGGTTTAAATGATAAGATTGAAAGTTATGGGGTTTTTTTTGTAAATATCAGAAAGTCAAAGGACTTAGATGCAATTTTGGAAAAAGGAAAAAAAAAAAAAACAAACCCTAACCCCTTAAAAACCTCTTCCTCGTCGCCACCTATTGAGAAAAGACTGAGGCTGCGTTTTCTGGTGCGTGAGGAGAGAGGTGTTGGTGTCGTGAAGGAAGCTGAGTTGTGTGTTGTGATCGCCAATTGTTTGACCATCTTGTGGTGTTGCCTGGGTGAGAAGTCCATCGTTCTCAATCTTCATCAAGGTAAGGGACTTTTCTTCTACTGATTTCATGATTCGTGTGGCCTAGTGTTCAAAGCACGATGAGACTTGACGGCGGTGTCGTCGATGGTGATCGGTCCGTGTCATCGTGGTGCCTGGTCTGTGTTGTGGTCGTCGAGTCTTTATGAGTTGCGTCAGTGTTTGTGGCTGGGTTTGTTGATGTCATTGGTGTCGTAAGGCGTAAGGTTGCGGTGGTGTAGTTGCAGGACATCACGAAGAAGAAGATGATTCACGTGATTATAGTTTATTTTCTTGTGATTAGTAAGTTAGTTAGGAAAAATAATTAAGTTGATTATTTAATTATTTTAGGTTCTGCGTTTGGGAAATCAAGGGGCTATTCATCCCGGGAAGTTTCAGAAAATTGTAGAATTTTATCGCGGAAATTTCTTTGCGTGGCTAAGGTGAGTGCATGACCATAAGCTTATCTAAGCGATTTAATTATTTGATGTGTTTTGCATGATATAGGCCGTGTATGACCTCGGATGGATCTAGATCGAGTGTTTCGTGAGATGGTTGATTTATTTTGGTATTTTCGAGTTTAACTATGTTAAATATTTTAAATCGTTTGTGTGTATAGCTTGTAGATGGTAGGATTGCCTCACTAAGTATTTATCGAAATACTTATGCATCTCCTTTAATCGATGCAGGAAAAGAAAAAGAGTGACCGTGGGATCAAGGCAAGGAAGAGGGGATGATCTAAACTCGTCGGTTTGTTTAAGTGTTTTCTATTATGCCTAATTTTGTTGGTTTAGGAATTTTTTGGATTAAAATTTAGTGGAATAAAATTGGTGAATTTATTTATTGCTAGAGTGGGTTAGTTAATATTCATGAGTAATTGAATTTTAATTGATTGGGGATGTAATTAATATTTATGGGAATATTAATTATTTGTTTAAAAAAAAAAATCGGGTGCGGTCGTTTTACCTAGTTGCAGATCTTAGGTTGTCTAACGCTTTACAAGTGTTTGTTTTAATGCCTGAAAGAACATAGATGAGCAGAGTGTCCTGGTGTTATCAAGTCTCATGGTGTTAAAAAGATTTGCTTACAAATGGCACATTCTTGGTATTTTGAAATCACATAATCAGTTACAAGTTTTAGTAACTAATGAGCGACTGCGTAGCTGTAACGCCCGTGTTCCAAAAATGGAGTTTTTGGAAATTAAAACCGGGATTTATGCGTATATTTTTCTGGGAAAATAATTCCGGGAATTTCGGGAGTAATTGGAAGTTACACGCAGTTTTCCCGTAAGGGGTGTTCGGAGTCGTTTTAGGAGTTTGGGGTCAGTTTGTGAATTTTTCGGGAATTCAGGGACCCAAATCCTAAAATAGCGCCCGTGTTCCGAAAAAGAGAAATTTCGGAATTGCATCCGGGATTTATGCGGAGAATCTCTGGAAAATATTTCCGGAAGATTTTGGAGTGACTTAAAGGTTACGCCGCATTTTTTTCCCGTAGGGGTGTGCGGGATCAATTGGGAAGTTTGGGGTCCCTTCGTGAACTTTTGAGAGTTCAGGGACCAAATCCTAATTAAGTTTTAATCTGAATTAAATCAGTTTTCAGCCACCTTCCCACTCACTTCAGCAACCGATCCTTCCCCACAAGTAGCCTCCTCCATTTTCATTAAAGGCTACCCCCCTACAAGCTAGCCTTTTGCCTCCACCTTCACCCACCCTCTCCATTATTTCTGAAGTCAGCTTCCTTTTCTTCTTCTTTTGGCTGACACTTCACTTCATTTCAGAGAAGAAAAGAGAGAGAGAGAGAGGAGGAGAAGGAGAGAAAGAGGAGAAAAGAGGAGAGAAAGTTCTTGTGAGCTTGGTGGCTTGTGTTGGTGTGGGTGTGGAGAGCAAGCGAGGCTGAGAGCTTGAGAGTGGTGTGGGCGTGGAGAGCTAGAGGAGGTGAGTCTTGGTGGCTGAGTGGGCGTGTGAGTCTCGAGGAAAAGGAGACGGAGGTTGCTGTGGTGGTGTGCAAAAGAGGAGTAAGTTGGAGAGCTGTTTCGTGGGTGAGTAGGAAAAAGGAGTTTGACCTAGCAAATCATTTGCAAAGGTAGCGAATTTTTGTGGAGTTGTAGTTAAGTCTTATATCTAGATGTACCAATTTGCGGAATTGAATTTGATTTAATATTCTGAAAGTTATTCACGTTTCCGTGAGGCACTCTTTTTCAGACGCTAACCGGACCAACGTGGATTCAAAGGGCAATCGCGAGTTCGTCTATCGACGGATCATCTTGAAACTTTGAAGTTAGTTTCAGGACATTTGGGGGTTGAGTTTCAACGGTGGAATTAAGTTTTCAACGGTTAGTTATTGATTTATTCATGTTTTGTTTCGAGGCGCGTAAGTGGTGAAGGTGATCGTGTTGGTCGATCTGGTGTAGATCGATCGATCTGGTCAGGATTGATCGATCTGACCAGGATCGATCGATCTAGCCATGTTTGGTCGATCTGAGGAGTTCACGCAAGTTGGGATCGATCGATCTAAGCCAAGATCGATCGATCTGGTGTTTCCCGTGTTCGTTTCTTGTGTTTTAAGGTTCTTATTGGTTTTAAAAAAAAAAAAAAAAAACGAGGGCGGTCGTTTCAATTTGGTATCAGAGCGGATACGGCTCTAGGACGGGTTAGAAATATTAAATTGGTTTTGAATTTAATTTTTTGGTGCTGTGTGAAGTATGAGTTTTTGAGTTGAATTGATTATGGGAGTTAGTCAATTGTTTGGGTATGGAGTTTTAGATCATCCTCTTCGAGCCTTTAAAGAGATTCCACGGTAAGTTGTTTGTGTTTCTTAATTGTTTGTTGTGTAAGTTAAAGACTTGGTTGAAATAGTCTTTTGGGGCCAAGTTTTAATCATATAATATCCTTATGTGGTTAAAGCTGTGGTGTCCAGTTTGGGTCGGTTTAATCAGTGAACGGATTAAAGTACTTTAATCGAGGGATTACTGATGTTAAACCGGGACCATGGGTTTGGTTGGGTTCGGAGATTAACCACGGTTTAATATTAAGTTATTAAATATTGTTTTAATCTTCGTTCGGTTAATCTAAGCCGTGGAAGTTCGAGTCTGTTGTTGAGCCGGCTTTTGTGGTTGCAAGGATTGATCGAGGAATCCTCTGTTTGGCAAGATGGCTAAAAGAGGTAGAGGTCGCGGTCTGAGGAACGCGAGCGCTCCGGTGGTTGAGGAGAGTGTGACACAGAGTGTTACGTTCGAGCAGGTCGGGAACTCGCATACGGATCAGGTTGGGACGGAGGGTGTGGCCGGTGTTGGTGCCGGTGTTGCTTGAGGTCCAGCGGGTGCTGCGGGTGTGGCAGCAGGTGTAGCTCCGGCCCAAGAGGATCGTATCGCGAATTTCTTGGTCTTGCTGTTGGAGCGGTTACCGGAAAGGGTACCAGTACAGGCTCCAGTTGTACCACCGGTAGTTGTGGTGCAACCAAGGGTTGTGGTTGCGGAAGAGTGCCCATCATACCTCAAAATGATTGAGCTGCTGCAGAGGATTGGCACGAGGTTCTTTCAGGGTGGTGCCAAGCCTGAAGAGGTAGATGAGTGGAAAATGCGGATGGAGCGGAATTTCTGTTCGATCAGATGTCCAGATGGATATCAGGTGGATCTCGCAGTCCACTATCTGGAGGGTGACGCACATCTTTGGTGGAGAGGTGTCGCGGCACGAAGGTTCCAAGCAGAAATGTCTTGGGAGGATTTTGTGACGGAGTTTAACTCCAAGTATTTCCCCCAAGAGGCATTGGACCGGATGGAGAGTCGTTTTCTAGGGTTGACTCAAGGGAACCGGTCGGTTTGGGAGTATGAGGCGGAGTTTAACCGTCTCAGAGTGTATGGAGGTCATATCCTGGATGATGAGCAGGCCCAGGTGAGGCATTTTCTGATAGGTCTTCGGGCCGAGTTGAGGAACCAGTGTCTAATAGGATCGTTTGACACGGTTGTAGAACTGGTAGAGAAGGCCGCGGTGCTTGAGGAGGGCCTAAGAGATGTGGTTGAGGTAGTCAGCCCAACCCTTCAGGAAAGGAAGTCTCCACATCAGTCTGGTCCTAGCAATGGCGGTAAGCCGGTGCATGGACAGAAGCGGAAGTGGGAGGGTCCTTCCCAAGGTAACCAGGGTGGTCAGGAATGCTTCGGGTGCGGAAGCAAGGACCATAAGGTTGCGAGTTGCCCCCAGAAGGGTAGAGCGGTCGGGGATACTCGGGTGTGTTATCACTGTCATGAGCCAGGGCATATCAAACCGAAATGTCCCAGGTTGCAGCAGGGAGTGGTAGCTGCGGCACCGACAGAGAGGCGGGCTGTAGTGACACCCAGAGTATACACCGTGGTGGAGTCGGGAGAGCCGTGTTCCAAACCGATCACTGAAAAATAATTGTAGACTTGGTTGAGTTTAATTCTTGTGGTTGTGTCGGGGTTAAGGAGGAGACGTGGGAACCAGAAGCGAGGATGAAAGCAAGGTTCAAGAAGTGGTTTGAGAAACAATCAGAGACTTGAGCTTTCATCGATGGTTTCCAGTTTCGAGTTATTTTGTGAGACATTTTGTATTCGTTTTGGTGTTGTAAACGATTAAATACATTATGTTTTCTTTCATTAACAAGATGAGTAGTTCTTATTGTTGATGGCGAGTGTTGCCATGAGTTTTTAAGTGAACATGAGGTTCTGAAAAGAGTTTTTATGGGGAATTAAAAACTTGAGTTGTAATCGGAAAAGGATTATGTGGGTACCCGGAAGGACGGGTATGTTGTGAGATAACCGGGGTAGTGGTTATAGAAAAGATTATTCCAGGTGTGGAATGTGTGTGATGCCGGTAGTACCTTGTGAGGTCGTATGCGGATCACGAGAGGTAGTTTCAGTCGGGAGTGCTTATAGACGTATGGTGGGTCATGGTTGCTCGAGGGACGGTTTGGTCCTGTACAACTCTTTGGAGGATGGGTAGTTCCTCTGATATCCAGAACCCGTAAGGTTATACTTCCCAGAGTTGAGAGGTATGAGCGTGATATCCGGAACTCGTAAGGTATATAGCCCAGAGTGGAGTGGTATGTGATTACCAAGGACTCGGAAGGTTATACTACCCAGAGTTGAGTGGTATGAGTGTGATACCTAGAACTCGTAAGGAATATAGCCCAGGGTGGAGTGTTGTGTGATACCGAGAACCCGTAAAGTTATACCTTCTAGAGTGGAGTGGTATAAGTTGGATACCGAGAGCTCATAAGGACTTGTGGCCTGAGAGCGGAGTGGTATTGATACCAGAACTCGTAGACTTGGTGTCTTAGAGTGTAGAGGTATGAGTTTGAGTGTGAGCAATGACCTATGATCAGAGTCTTAAGCAGGTGACTGAATGTAAACCTCAGAGGTCAATAGTGTTTGATCTCAGGATTAGTTGAGTTCATTGCGGATGGACTGTGGCGTAGATTCGAGGACAAATCTATGTTAGTGGGGGAGAATTGTAACGCCCGTGTTCCAAAAATGGAGTTTTTGGAAATTAAAACCGGGATTTATGCATAGATTTTTCTGGGAAAATAATTCCGGGAATTTCAGGAGTAATTGGAAGTTACACGCATTTTTCCCGTAAGGGGTGTTCGGAGTCGTTTTAGGAGTTTGGGGTCAGTTTGTGAATTTTTCGGGAATTCAGGGACCCAAATCCTAAAATAGCGCCCGTGTTCCGAAAAAGAGAAATTTCGGAATTGCATCCGGGATTTATGCGGAGAATCTCTGGAAAATATTTCCGGGAGATTTTGGAGTGACTTAAAGGTAACGCCGCATTTTTTTCCCGTAGGGGTGTGCGGGATCAATTGGGAAGTTTGGGGTCCCTTCGTGAACTTTTGAGAGTTCAGGGACCAAATCCTAATTAAGTTTTAATCTGAATTAAATCAGTTTTCAGCCACCTTCCCACTCACTTCAGCAACCGATCCTTCCCCACAAGTAGCCTCCTCCATTTTCATTAAAGGCTACCCCCCTACAAGCTAGCCTTTTGCCTCCACCTTCACCCACCCTCTCCATTATTTCTGAAGTCAGCTTCCTTTTCTTCTTCTTTTGGCCGACACTTCACTTCATTTCAGAGAAGAAAAGAGAGAGAGAGAGAGAGAGGAGAAGGAGAGAAAGAGGAGAAAAGAGGAGAGAAAGTTCTTGTGAGCTTGGTGGCTTGTGTTGGTGTGGGTGTGGAGAGCAAGCGAGGCTGAGAGCTTGAGAGTGGTGTGGGCGTGGAGAGCTAGAGGAGGTGAGTCTTGGTGGCTGAGTGGGCGTGTGAGTCTCGAGGAAAAGGAGACGGAGGTTGCTGTGGTGGTGTGCAAAAGAGGAGTAAGTTGGAGAGCTGTTTCGTGGGTGAGTAGGAAAAAGGAGTTTGACCTAGCAAATAGTTTGAAAAGGTAGCGAATTTTTGTGGAGTTGTAGTTAAGTCTTATATCTAGATGTACCAATTTGCGGAATTGAATTTGATTTAATATTCTGAAAGTTATTCACGTTTCCGTGAGGCGCTCTGTTTCAGACGCTAACCGGACCAACGTGGATTCAAAGGGCAATCGCGAGTTCGTCTGTCGACGGATCATCTTGAAACTTTGAAGTTAGTTTCAGGACATTTGGGGGTTGAGTTTCAACGGTGGGATTAAGTTTTCAACGGTTAGTTATTGATTTATTCATGTTTTGTTTCGAGGCGCGTAAGTGGTGAAGGTGATCGTGTTGGTCGATCTGGTGTAGATCGATCGATCTGGTCAGGATTGATCGATCTGACCAGGATCGATCGATCTAGCCATGTTTGGTCGATCTGAGGAGTTTACGCAAGTTGGGATCGATCGATCTAAGCCAAGATCGATCGATCTGGTGTTTCCCGTGTTCGTTTCTTATGTTTTAAGGTTCTTATTGGTTTAAAAAAAAAAAAAAAAAAAAAAAAAACGAGGGCGGTCGTTTCAGTAGCTTATAAGGAATTAAAAATGAGTCGTTAAATTATAAGAGTACTTTGTAACTTCATAGATACTCGGAGTAACAAAAATATTACAAGTTTAGTGACTAAGGAGGGACTGTGTAGTTAATTTGACTCACAAATCATTCACAATATTTAGCTAGTGACTAATGAGCGACTAAGTTATAAATATTGTTTTGCTACATATATATTAGTATAATTTTTGAAAATTAATTTAAATATTCGAATGAAATTCTTCTGTTCAAAAAAATGTTAAGTACCTTTGAGATTCAAAAAAATGAAATTCTTTTGTTAGTACTAAATAAATTTTTTTTTACAGAAGAATTTAATTCAAATTTTAAAATTGATTTTCAAAAAAGAAAATTCTAATATATATGTAACAAAACAAAATTTATAACTTAGTCGCTCATTAGTCACTAGCTAAATATTGTGACTGATCTGTGAGTCAAATTAACTACAGTCCCTCATTAGTCACTAAACTTGTAATATTTTTGTTACTCCGAGTATCTATGAACTTACAAAGAAGTCACATAATTTAACGACTCATTTTTAATTCCTTATAAGCTACGCAGTCGCTCATTAGTTACTAAAACTTGTAAATAATTATGCGATTTCAAAACACCAAGAATGTGCGGCTTGCGATGTGTGCCAGTTAGTGAAGGCTGAGCATCAGGTTCCGAGCGGGTTGTTGCGGAGTTTACCCATTCCAGAGTGGAAGTGGGATATGATTACGATGGATTTCGTGGTCGGCTTGCCAGTCTCTCGGACCAAGGATGGTATCTGGGATATTGTTGATCGTTTGACCAAGTCGGCACATTTTCTTGCCATTAAGAAGACCGATGGAGCTGCGTTGTTGGCTAAGAAGTATGTCAATGAGATTGTGAGGCTTCATGGGGTACCTATGAGTATAGTCTCGGACCGTAATTCCAAGTTTACTTCGGTGTTTTGGAAGGCTTTTCAGGCTGAGATGGGCACTAAGGTACACATGAGTACAGCCTATCACCCTCAGACAGATGGGCAGTCCGAGAGGACCATCCACACTCTCGAGGATTTGCAGAGGATGTGAGTGCTTGACTTGAGAGGTCATTGGGTGGACCACCTGAGCTTGGTAGAATTTGCTTATTATAATAGATACCAGGCTAGTATCGGGATTGCTCCATATGAGGCGCTGTAGGGGAGGCCATGTCGTACACCATTATGTTCGACCCAAGTGGGGGAGAGGAGCATGTTTGGTGCAGATTTTGTTCAGGAAACAACGGAGAAGATCTGGGTTTTGAAGCTGAACATGAAAGAAGCGCAGGATCGGCAAAAGAGTTATGCCGATAAGAGGAGGAAAGATCTCGAGTTTGAGGTTGGAGATAGTGTGTATCTTAAGATGGCTATGTTACGAGGTCCTAATAGGTCCATTACAGAGACTAAGTTGAGTCCGAGGTATATGGGACCGTTCAAGATTGTGGAGCGGGTTGGACCGGTTGCATATCGGTTGGAGTTACCCGAGGTTATGCGAGCAATTCACAAGGTCTTCCATGTGTCAATACTAAAGAAGTGCTTGCATAAGGATGATGAGGTCATAGCTAGGATTCCGTCAGATCTTCAGCTTAATATGACCTTAGAGGCGAGACCGGTAAGGATTCTCGAGAAGAGAGTCAAGCAGGATCATAGGAAGAAAGTTCCGATGATCAGAGTCTTGTTGGATTGTGACGGGGTTGAGGAGGAAACATGGGAACCTGAGGCGAGGATGAAAGCAAGGTTTAAGAAGTGGTTCGAGAAGCAATCAAAGGCTTGAGCTTTCATCGATGGTTTCCAGTTTTGAGTTATTATTGACGTTATGTTGATCATTATGTATTTCGTTTTGGTATTATAGACGATTAATACATTATGATTTTTTTTTTTAATAAGATGAGTAATTCTTATTGTTGATGACTGGAGATGTCATGAGTATGTGTTCGTTTTAGTTTTGTAAACGATAATGCATGGTGTGTGTAATAAGATGAATAGTTCTTATTGTTGATGGCAGATGTTTCCATGAGATTTAGGTGAACATGAGGTCTGAAACTTGAGTTATAATCAGAAAAAGAGTTATGTTGGTACCCTGAGTGACGGGGTATGTTGTGAGATAACCTTAGTAGTGGTTATGGAAAATATGTTATTTCGGGTTGGAATGTGGGTGATGTCGGTATTACCTTGCGAGGTCGTATGCGGATCATGGGAGGTAGTTTAGTCGGGAGTTTTTATAAACGTATTGTGGGTCATGGTTGCTCAAAGGATGGTTTGGTCATGTACAACTCTAGGGAGGATTGATAGTTCCTCTGATACCCAGAATTCGTAAGGTATATAGCCCAGGGTGGAGTGGTATATGATATCGAGAACCTGTAAGGTTATACTGCCCACAGTGGAGTGGTATGAGTGTGATACCCAGAACTCGTAAGGTATATAGCCCAGGGTGGAGTGGTATGTGATACCGAGAATCCGTAAGGTTATAATGTCCAGAGTGGAGTGGTATGAGTGCGATGCCGAGAACTCGTAAGGTGTATAGCCTAGATTGGAGTGGTATGTGATTACCGAGAACTCGTAAGGTTGTATTGCCCAGAGTGGAGTGGCTTTAGTTTGATACCGAGAGCTCATAAAGACTTTGTGGCCTGAGAGCGGAGTGGTATTGATACCCAGAACTCGTAGGACTTGGTGTCTTAGAGTGGAGATGAAACGACCGCACTCGTTTTTTTTTAAAACATTAATTAATGTTCGCATAAATAAAATACTTTCGCATAAATCCTTAAACAATAAAAATACGAATACAAAGTTAACTGTAAGAAATTATTCAACTTTAATATAAATACTTAAACAAACAACCGAGTCTAGATCAACCCCTCTTCCTCGCCTTGATTCCACAGTCACAACTTTTCTTTCTCTGCATCAAACAAAAGAGATGCATAAGTATTTCGACAAATACTTAGTGAGGCAATCTTCCCGTCTACAAGCTATACACACAAACGATTAAATTATTCAACGTATTAAACACGAAAATACCGCAATAAATCAACCATCTCAAGAAACACTCGATCTAGATCCACCATGAGATCATACGGCCTACAATCATGCAAACACATCAAACAATCTAACCGTCCAGAAGCTTATGGTCCTGCACTCACCTCAAGCCACGCAAGGAAAATTCCTAAATCTTCCCGGAATGAATAGACTTCACTTCCTCAAACGCGTGCCTAACAATAAACCAAAAACGAAACTTAAAACACAAGAAACTAACCAAACACACAATTTGGTCGACCAGACCGACCAGATCGATCGATCCTGGTCAGGATCGATCGATCCCACCTTGCCGTGAACCTCGGAGAACGATCGATCCTAGCCGGATCGATCGATCCCCAACCAGATCGATCGAGCTCGCCTGGATCGATCGATTCTGGCCGGCCGTGAGCTTACCAGATCGATCGTCCACCCCCAGATCGATCGATCCTGGTTCAGATCGATCGAGCTAGCCCTGGATCGATCGATCCTAGTGCAATCGCCAACACCGATTTGCACCACTCACACCGTCTTGGCCACACGATCGAATCACCAACTCCTCAACCACAAACACCAACATGGAGTCATGTTCAAGCACCCTCCGCAACCAACACCGCTCACAACTCGTGGCCACAACACCGTCACACCAACACGAAACCAACAACGACAACCTTAACAACCGGCTCCGTTGCCACCACGCTCAAACCGAACCTCACCAACGCCACCACCGTGACTCACTTCCTCTGTTCCTCACACTAAAACATCATGAAACACATGATAAAAACAAAGAAAGAGCAGAACCTTACCCTTTCTAACGGTGATAACAAAGGATGCGGAGAGAGCTTCGAAGCTTTACCGACACGACAACCTCGTTCCTTAACCTCTAGCCTCTCACGCCACAACTCAGCCACCAAGCCTCACACTCTCTTGCTCTCCACGCCCTCACACAGCCACCACAAGACTCACCCTCTCTTGCTCTCCACACCACACGCCACACACAACAAACACAAGAGCCTCCCCTCCTTTGTCTCCACACAAAACTCCACCTCACTCTCTCAAACTCTCTTTTCTTTTTCTTTTGCAGGTGAAGTGTCGGCAATTCAGGCTGAAGGAGGAAATAATGGAGAGGGTGGGTGGAGGCTGCTTTGTCAAAAGGTGTGGGGGAAGGGTGGCTGCATAGGCTAGGTAGAGAGGTAGACTGCTAGGTCGGGAGGGTGGAAAAGCTAGTGCTGAAATTCAGCTTAAACTTAATTAAAGTTTGGTCCCTGAACTTTCCAAAAGTTCACAAGGGAAACCCAAACTTCCCACATCGATCCCGAACACCCCTACGGGAAAAAAATGCGGTGTAACTTCCAATTACTTCACAAATTCCCAGAAATATTTTCCAGAATTTCTACGCATAAATCCTGAATATAAATTCCGAAATTTCCATTTCCGGAACACGGGCGTTACAATTCTCCCCCACTAATATAGATTCGTCCTCGAATCTACGGCACAGTTCATCCCCAATGAACTCGACCACACATCGTTGCAACGATCCCTACCCTCTCATGGTCAACCCGACCATACAACTCCACCTATCCCACAACCCCGTTAACTCTCTAGTGTCAACTTGTTTCAGAAAACTTTTGACAAGAGTTAGATAAGATAGCTTTTAACTTAGCCATTCTTTTTAGCGATTCCTCATGACGAACGTAATAAAACAAACAAGTACCATACGTTCGAGAATCGGATCTACCGCATAGAACTGCTCATGAGTCATCCGATCAAACCACTTATCTCATTTTCCCTTAACAAGTTTAAGTAGAAACACGACTCTATTCCCAAGTCACAACCCAACCACTCTCGAGATCTCTATTCAGCTGCTATGCTTATACTCACGTTATAGACATACACTGCTCCCAACTCATACTCGTATCACTCCCACCCTCTGTGCAAGGCACTCTGGGCTCTGGGTACCTCATGCCACTCTCGCTCACAGGCCACGAAGTCCTGCAAGCTATCGGCATCCAACCTATACCACTCTCACTCTCAGGACTCGTCAGTCCTTCGAGCTCTGGTATCTGGGGAAATCCTCATCCCCGCCTCTGGAGAAATCCATCTCCCATGAGTCGTACAGGACCCACCAGTCCTTGGAGCAAGCAGGTCTAACGTCTATAAGCATGTCCGACCGAATCTATCTCACATAGTCCACACACCACATCACATGGTGACACTCACCAACCATATTCCCATCCCGGAATATCAACCTATCCTATAACCACTACACAGGTTATCTTAAGGTATATCCACTCCCTCAGGGTATTCCATTTATCCTTGTTCGAAGAATACTTCAAGTTTAAACTCTAATAAACTTTTCTTTACTCACATGACATCACAAGTCATAAACTCATAAGATTATTCCTCTTATTCAATTTCACATAATATTCATCGTATACAACACGACATACAACTCAAAATGTGAAATTAGAAACCATCGATGGAAACTCAAGCCTCAACTTGCTTCTCGAACCACTTTTTAAATCTTGTTTCCATCCTTGCCTCTGGTTCCCAAGTCTCCTCCTGCACACCATCACAATCCCATAACACCCTCATCATTGGAATCTTCTTCCGACGAAGCTCTTTGACCCTCCTCTTGAGAATCCTCAAGGGTCTCACCTCAACGGTCATATTAGGCTGAAGATCTGTCGGAATCTCTTCCAATACCTCATCATCCTTATGTAGGCATTTCTTCAGCATCGACACATGGAAGACCTTGTGAAGTGCTCGCATAACCTCCGGTAACTCCAACCGATATGCAACCGGGCCAACTCTCTCAACTATCTTGAACGGACCCAAATACCTCGGACTCAACTTAGTCTCAGTAATGGATCTGTTCGGACCCCGCAACAATGCCATCTTGAGATATACCCTATCTCCCACCTCAAATTCAAGATCTTTTCTCCTTTTATCGGCATAACTCTTTTGCCGATCTTGGGCTTCTTTCATGTTCAGTTTCACAACTCGGATCTTCTCCGTAGTTTCCTGAACAAAATCTGCACCCAACATACTCCTCTCCCCCACCTGGGTCCAACACAAGGGTGTACGACATGGCCTCCCATAGAGTGCCTCGTATGGGGCCATCCCAATGCTTGCCTGGTAGCTATTATTGTAAGCAAACTCTGCCAAGCTCAAGTGGTCCACCTAATGACCACCCCAGTCAAGCACACACATCCTCAGCAAATCCTCGAGAGTCTGGATGGTCCTCTCGGACTGCCCATCCGTCTGAGGGTGATATGTCGTACTTAAGTGGACCCTAGTGCCCATCTCTTCCTGGAATGCCTTCCAGAACTTCGAAGTGAACTTAGGGTCCCGGTCTGACACTATACTCACCGGTACCCCATGAAGTCTCACTATCTCCTGCACATACTTCCTAGCCAGAACCGTAGCTCCATCGGTTTTCTTAATGGCTAGAAAATGCGCCGCCTTGGTCAATCGATCAACAATGACCCAAATAGCATCCTTGGTCCGAGAAACAGGTAACCCAACTACGAAATCCATCGTAATCATATCCCACTTCCACTCGGGAATGGGTAAACTCCGCAACAGCCCGCTCGAAACCTGATACTCGGCCTTCACTAACTGGCACACATCGCACTCTGCGACCCAGTTAGCAACATCCTTTTTCATCCCGACCCAATGATAATACCGTTTCAGATCACGGTACATCTTAGTCGCTCCTGGGTGAATCGAAAACTTGCTCGCATGAGCCTCACTCAGAATCTCTCGCTTCAACTCCTCATCCTTGGGTACACATACCCGCCCATGCACAAGAATAGTCCCATTAGCTGAGACATGATACTCTGAACCCTCAGCTCTGGAGGCCTTAATCAACTCTTCATCTTTTTCCTGAGCCAACCAAACCCTGCTCAAAAGATCTGCCTGATTAGTCGCCTCCAAGCCCAACGGTTCCTGAGATATAGCACACAACCTCAATGTGCTAATCTCGCACACCAAGGACTCCATGTCCCGTTCACTAGCAGAAGATACTCGCTTGCGACTCAAGGCATCTGCAACCAAATTTGCTTTACCAGGATGGTAGGCTATCTCCAAATCATAATCTGCCACTAACTCCGTCCAACGTCTCTGCCTTAAATTCAACTCGGACTGAGTGAACAAATACTTCAAGCTCTTATGATCTGTGAATACCTGAACCTTTCCGCCATAAAGATAAGACCTCCAAATCTTTAAGGCAAACACCACCGCAGCCATCTCAAGATCATGGGTAGGGTAGTTGCCCTCATGCTTCCTCAACTGCCTCGAAGCATAGGCAATCACCTTTCCCTGCTGCATCAACACACAACCAAGGCCAACTCTCGAGGCATCCGTATACACCACATAAGGCTCACCCGGCTCGGGCAATGCCAACACTGGTGTACTCGTCAGCATCGTCTTCAGGTTCGTGAAACTCTCCTCACACTCTGGAGACCAAACGAAAGGAACATCCTTTCCTGTCAGCTTTGTCAAAGACTTAGCCATACTCGCAAAACCCTTGACGAACCTCCGATAATAACCTGCCAAACCAAGGAAACTCCTAATCTCCGTGGCATTCCTTGGCCTCGGCCAATCTCTGATGGCCTGAATCTTCTCTAGGTCTACTGAAACTCCCTCCTCAGAAACAATGTGACCCAAAAATCCAATCTCCCTCTGCCAAAAGCTACACTTACTCAACTTAGCAAACAACTTATGCTCTCGTAGCTTTTCCAGAACAACTCTCAGGTGTTCCCCATGCTCCTCGGGATTCTTCGAATACACCAAGATATCATCAATAAAAATGATCACGAATTCATCCAAATACTCTTGGAACACGCTGTTCATCAATCTCATGAACGCGGCTGGTGCATTCGTCAACCCAAAAGGCATCACCACAAACTCATAATGCCCATACCTTGACCTGAAAGCTGTCTTCCGGATATCCTCTTCATCAATCCGAATCTGATGGTATCCAGAAGCCAAGTCTATCTTGGAGAACCAAGTAGCCCCTCTCAACTGATCCAACAACTCATCAATCCGCGGAAGAGGATACTTGTTCTTCACAGTGACTCGGTTAAGTCCCCGGTAATCGATACACAACCGGAAACTACCATCCTTCTTCTTCACAAATAACACCGGTGCTCCCCACGGTGAAGTACTCGGCCTGATAAAACCCTTACTCAACAACTCCTCCAGCTGCTTCTTCAGCTCTGCCATCTCTGCTGTAGCCATCCTATACGGTGCCTTAGATATTGGCGTTGTTCCGGGTTCCAACTCAATCGTGAAAGGATCTGACCGTGACGGCGGCAATCCCAGCAGCGACTGAAACACATCCTGGAAATCCTGAACAACCCGAATATCTCTAACCTCCAGATCTCCAACGGTCTCAGGGGTAACGATGGTCACTAGATAAGCCTCGTAGCCCCTCTCGATCATTCTCTCTGCCTGAATCACCGATATTACGAGACTCCCGGAAGTTGGTCTCACTCCCTTATAAATCAACCTCTGCCTCTCCCTCTCGAATATTACACGCCCGCGTCGACAGTCTAGATGCGCGATGTACTTACTGAGCCAATCCATGCCCAAAATGACGTCATACAACTCCACTGAGCATATGATCAAATCCGCTGGCATAGACTCTCCGGCTACCTGAACATCCATGCCTCTAACTCGACCAAGAGTAGATAGAAACTTCCCTCCCGCAACCTTTACAAAACCCAGTTGCTCATTGGGTTCGCCTCACAATTTGGCCTTCTCGGCCAATTCCGGAGTGACAAAGCAATGCGATGCCCCGGAATCGAATAACACATGAGATTCAACACCTCCCACGATTAAGGTCCCTGCACATACCCATGTGCCGAGAACCTTAACCACCCCTCACGGAGACAGAAAGTTTTATAACCGAAGGAATTTAACACAGATAAGTCTAAAAAGTACCTGTGATCGGCCTGGAGCTCGGCTCTCCCGTCTCCGCGATGGAATACACCCGAGGTGCAGGTGCTATCTGCCTGATCGGTGGTGCTGCGGTTGGCATCATCTGCAGTCCAGCACTCCGCTCATCTGCCTCCTCGACGGTGTAAATCCGAGGTGCCACTGCACTTTGCCTACTCGACGGTGCTACTGCTACCCCTCCCTGCTGCAACTTAGGGCATTTGGGCTTGATATGCCCAACTTCCTTGCAATGGAAGCACACCCGAATATCTGGAAGGACCTTTCCCTTCTGCAGACAGTTGCCCACCCTATGATCCATACTTCCGTACCCAACACATCCCTGGCCACTCTGACTACTCCTCACAGGGCCTCCACGTCCTGCACTCCTTGAGGGACAACTCGCAATCTTGTGATCCTTGCTTCCACACCCGAAGCATCCTGGACCACCTTGAGTACCTCCAGAAGTGCCTCCCCACTTCCTCTTCTGCCCTGCCACCAGCCTACTCCCCTTACTCGACCCTGATTGCTGCTGCATCTTCTTGGCCTGGAAACTCAAAGTAGACGATGCTACCTCCTCCCTCAGACCATCCTCTATAGATGCGGCCAACTCAACCAACTCTCCCAATGAGCCAAACAACTTACCAAGGCAACGGGTCCTCAACTCAGGCCGCAAGCCTAACATAAACCGTCGCACTCGGGCTTGTTCACCCTCCATGACTCGACCAGCATAATTGGAAAGCCGGTTGAACTCTGTCTCAAACTCCCGGACAGTCCGGTCCCCCTGAGTCAGACTCAAAAACCTCGCCTCCAACCGGTCTACTGCCTCCTGTGGAAAGTATTTGGAGTTAAACTCCTCCACAAAATCTCTCCAAGTCAACTCCACCTGACCTCTCCTGGCGACTACACTCGTCCACCACAGATGTGCATCGCCATCCAAGTAATGAACTGCCAAGTCAACTCGGTATCCCTCTGGGCACCTACATGACTGGAAGTTCCGCTCCAACCTGGACCTCCACATATTAGCCTCCTCAGGACCGACACCACCCAGGAAAAACGTAGTGGCCATCCTCTGCATCTGCTCCATCATCCTATGGTAGGATGGGAGCTCCTGCTCAACCACAACTCTCGGTTGTGCCTCAACTACTGGTGGCACAACTGGAGCTTGTACCGCTACCCTCTCTGGTAACCGTTCCGACAGCAAGGTCAACAGATCCGCCATACGGGCATCCTGGGCCTGAGCATCACCTGCTGCCACACCCGCAGCACCCGCTGGAACTCCAGCCTCACCGCCACTCTCACCGGCCGCACCCTCAGACCCCAACGGGCCCGTATGCAAATCTCCGCCTTGCTCAACCGTGGCACTCTGTGCCTCTCCCAAACCCACCACTGGAACACGACCTTGGCCTCTACCACGGCCACGGCCACGTCCACGACCACGACCTCTAGCTCCTCTAGCCATCTACACTTTCAAGAGCAGATACTAAAAACCTAAAACAACTTAAACAAAAATCAATAAAACACAACTCACCGTGGAATCACTTGAAGGCTCGGAGAGGATGATCTAGGACTCCATACTCAAACAATTGACTAACTCACATAATCAATTCCCTAACGGTTTTGCCCATGCATCACCGTACCAAAAATTAAATTAAATCCAATTTAATTTTCCTAACCCGTCCTAGAGCCGTAATTGCTCTGATACCAAATTGAAACGACCGCACTCGTTTTTTTTTAAAACATTAATTAATGTTCCCATAAATAAAATACTTTCGCATAAATCCTTAAACAATAAAAATACGAATACAAAGTTAACTGTAAGAAATTATTCAACTTTAATATAAATACTTAAACAAACAACCGAGTCTAGATCAACCCCTCTTCCTCGCCTTGATTCCACAGTCACAACTTTTCTTTCTCTGCATCAAACAAAAGAGATGCATAAGTATTTCGACAAATACTTAGTGAGGCAATCTTCCCGTCTACAAGCTATACACACAAACGATTAAATTATTCAACGTATTAAACACGAAAATACCGCAATAAATCAACCATCTCAAGAAACACTCGATCTAGATCCACCATGAGATCATACGGCCTACAATCATGCAAACACATCAAACAATCTAACCGTCCAGAAGCTTACGGTCCTGCACTCACCTCAAGCCACGCACGGAAAAATTCCTAAATCTTCCGGAATGAATAGACTTCACTTCCTCAAACGCGTGCCTAGCAATAAACCAAAAACGAAACTTAAAAGACAAGAAACCAACCAAACACACAATTTGGTCGACCAGACCGACCAGATCGTTTGATCCTGGTCAGGATCGATCGATCCCACCTTGCCGTGAACCTCGGAGAACGATCGATCCTAGCCGGATCGATCGATCCCCAACCAGATCGATCGATCTCGCTTGGATCGATCGATCCTGGCCGGCCGTGAGCTTACCAGATCGATCATCCACCCCCAGATCGATCGATCCTGGTTCAGATCGATCGATCTAGCCCTGGATCGATCGATCCTAGTGCAATCGCCAACACCGATTTGCACCACTCACACCGTCTTGGCCACACGATCGAATCACCAACTCCTCAACCACAAACACCAACATGGAGTCATGTTCAAGCACCCTCCGCAACCAACACCGCTCACAACTCGTGGCCACAACACCGTCACACCAACACGAAACCAACAACGGCAACCTTAACAACCGGCTCCGTTGCCACCACGCTCAAACCAAACCTCACCAACGCCACCACCGTGACTCACTTCCTATGTTCCTCACACTAAACCATCATGAAACACATGATAAAAACAAAGAAAGAGCAGAACCTTACCCTTTCTAACGGTGATAGCAAAGGATGCGGAGAGAGCTTCGAAGCTTTACCGACACGGCAACCTCGTTCCTTCACCTCTAGCCTCTCACGCCACAACTCAGCCACCAAGCCTCACCCTCTCTTGCTCTCCACGCCCTCACACAGCCACCACAAGACTCACCCTCTCTTGCTCTCCACACCACACGCCACACACAACAAACACAAGAGCCTCCCCTCCTTTGTCTCCACACAAAACTCCACCTCACTCTCTCAAACTCTCTTTTCTTTTTCTTTTGCAGGTGAAGTGTCGGCAATTCAGGCTGAAGGAGGAAATAATGGAGAGGGTGGGTGGAGGCTGCTTTGTCAAAAGGTGTGGGGGAAGGGTGGCTGCATAGGCTAGGTAGAGAGGTAGACTGCTAGGTAGGGAGGGTGGAAAAGCTAGTGCTGAACTTTCCAAAAGTTCACAAGGGAAACCCAAACTTCCCACATCGATCCCGAACACCCCTACGGGAAAAAATGCGGTGTAACTTCCAATTACTTCACAAATTCCCAGAAATATTTTCCAGAATTTCTACGCATAAATCCCGAATATAAATTCCGAAATTTCCATTTCCGGAACACGGGCGTTACAGGAGAGGTATGAGTTTGAGCTGTGAGCAATGAGTTATGACCGGAGTCTTAAGCTAGTGGCTGAATGTAGACCTCGGAGGTTAATAATGTTTGATCTCGTGACCCGTTGGTGTGGACCGGAGTGGTCAATTGTTGACCGTTTTGTTGTGATTAGCGTGGGTTGAGTTCCTGCGGAAGGTTAGGAGTGTTAGATTCGAGGACGAATCTATGTTAGTGGGGGAGAATTGTAACATCCATGTCCCATAAACGGGAAGTTGTATTTATTTTTAGGATTAAGAAACTGTGTTTCTGAGATTTTATTTAAATCAAATAAAAATCTGGGGTGTTACATGGAGAATTGACAAGTTTGAGGTTGTTTCTGTTATTTCGGAAAATTATGCTGGGTTCAAATGATAAGATTGAAAGTTATGGGTTTTTTTGTAAATATCAGAAAGTCAAAAGACTTATATGCAATTTTGGAAAAAGGAAAAAAAAAAAAAAACAAACCCTAACCCCTTAAAAAACTCTTCCTCGTCGCCACCTATTGAGAAAAGAGTGAGGCTGCGTTTTCTGGTGCGTGAGGAGAGAGGTGTTGGTGTCGTGAAGGAAGCTGAGTTGTGTGTTGTGATCGCCAATTGTTTGACCATCTTGTGGTGTTGCCTGGGTGAGAAGTCCATCGTTCTCAATCTACATCAAGGTAAGGGACTTTTCTTCTATTGATTTCATGATTCGTGTGGCCTAGTGTTCAAAGCACGATGAGACTTGACGGCGGTGTCGTCGATGGTGATCGGTCCATGTCATCATGGTGCCTGGTCTGTGTTGTGGTCGTCGAGTCTTTATGAGTTGCGTCAGTGTTTGTGGCTGGGTTTGTTGATGTCATTGGTGTCGTAAGGCGTAAGGTTGCGGAGGTGTAGTTGCAGGACATCACGAAGAAGAAGATGATTCACGTGATTATAGTTTATTTTCTTGTGATTAGTAAGTTAGTTAGGAAAAATAATTAAGTTGATTATTTAATTATTTTAGGTTCTGCGTCTGGGAAATCAAGGGGCTATTCATCCCGGGAAGTTTCAGAGAATTGTAGAATTTTATCGCGGAAATTTCTTTGTGTGGCTAAGGTGAGTGCATGACCATAAGCTTATCTAAGCGATTTAATTATTTGATGTGTTTTGCATGATATAGGCCGTGTATGACCTCGGATGGATCTAGATCGAGTGTTTCGTGAGATGGTTGATTTATTTTGGTATTTTCGAGTTTAACAATGTTAAATATTTTAAATCGTTTGTGTGTATAGTTTGTAGATGGTAGGATTGCCTCACTAAGTATTTATCGAAATACTTATGCATCTCCTTTAATCGATGCAGGAAAAGAAAAAGAGTGACCGTGGGATCAAGGCAAGGAAGAGGGGATGATCTAAACTCGTTGGTTTGTTTAAGTGTTTTCTATTATGCCGGATTTTGTTGGTTTAGGATTTTTTTGGATTAAAATATAGTGGAATAAAATTGGTGAATTTATTTATTGCTAGAGTGGGTTAGTTAATATTCATGAGTAATTGAATTTTAATTGTTTGGGGATGTAATTAATATTTATGGGAATATGAATTATTTGTTTAAAAAAAAAAATCGGGTGCGGTCGTTTTACCTAGTTGCAGATCTTAGGTTGTCTAACGCTTTACAAGTGTTTTTTTTAATGCCTGAAAGAACATAGATGAGCAGAGTGTCCTTAGCCAACGAAAGCTGATGCTAAGGCATTTTGTGAAACAGTCAAACCTATTCATTAATGTTTGTTTAGGATTAGGATCAAACGAGAGTTTAGATACCTAGGTTGCTAGACAACGTAATTGATACCACGACAGTGGATTGGTTATACATTCATGTTTGAGTTCTAGATGGTATGTATTTATTCTCTGAATAGTTTTCTGATTCATGATCTCTCAATTCTCGAGAATAACCCTTGACCTAACGCTTCGTTTTATTGATCCTTACATCGTTTTTAATTTGCTATTTTCGTTTACAACACATTCTACAATCATATTTCTGTCTTAGCTTAGTTTCATTCTTGCAAATTCGTAGTGTGACACTTGGTATTTTTGGATTCGATCCCATTTATTCTATTGCGATTGTCTGTACACTTGCAGTCTTTTATTTGGGTTAAAACTCTGTGTATCATCCTTGTTATAGATGGACACAAACGCCTCTGGAAGTTCGAAAACAATATTTCATAGACTTTGCGGTCATTTCAATTCTTACAACTTTACTCATGCAAATATTTCATAGAATTGTGTTTGTTTAGGTACATATTTTTGAAATTGTTCTTACATAGATCTTTTACATATGTAGCAAGCAAATCACTGGGATCCCATGATCACCAACCCTAAGCGGTGTAATAAACCTGAACCCTAGGATCCTACATGATCCTGATTTCCTTGCGAAGAGTATTTTTGATGTGATTTGTTACCTTCAATGGTGGCGACTAAAGTGAAAAACTTCAAAATGTGAGATCAAGTCTCATGGTGTTAAAAAGATTTGCTTACAAATGGCACATTTTTGGTATTTTGAAATCGCATAATCAGTTACAAGTTTTAGTAACTAATGAGTGACTGCGTAGCTTATAAGGAATTAAAAATGAGTCGTTAAATTATAAGAGTACTTTGTAACTTCATAGATACTCGGAGTAACAAAAATATTACAAGTTTAGTGACTAATGAGGGACTGTGTAGTTAATTTGACTCACAGATCATTCACAATATTTAGCTAGTGACTAATGAGCGACTAAGTTATAAATTTTGTTTTGCTACATATATATTAGTATAATTTTTGAAAATTAATTTAAATATTCGAATGAAATTCTTCTGTTCAAAAAAATGTTAAGTACCTTTGAGATTCAAAACAATGAAATTCTTTTGTTAGTACTAAATAAATATTTTTGTACAGAAGAATTTAATTCGAATTTTTAAATTGATTTTCAAAAAAGAAAATTCTAATATATATGTAACAAAACAAAATTTATAACTTAGTCGCTCATTAGTCACTAGCTAAATATTGTGACTGATCTGTGAGTCAAATTAACTACAGTCCCTCATTAGTCACTAAATTTGTAATATTTTTGTTACTCCGAGTATCTATGAAGTTACAATGAAGTCACATAATTTAACGACTCATTTTTAATTCCTTATAAGCTACGCAGTCGCTCATTAGTTACTAAAACTTGTAAATAATTATGCGATTTCAAAACACCAAGAATGTGTCATTTGTAAGCAAATCTTCTTAACACCATAAGACTTGATCTCATATTTTGAAGTTTTTTCACTTTAGTAGCCACTATTGACGGTAACAAATCACATCAAAATTACTCCTCGCAAGGAAATCAGGATCATGTAGGATCCTAAGGTTCAGGTTTATTACCATATAATGACGCAAGGTTTGGAGAACTTTTTTACCTCCGCATCTGCCGTAACCACAACTTTCCGCCATTATCCAAATCTTAACCAGAATCCTAGGATCCTACATGATCCTGCTTTTCCGGTGAGGAATAATTTTGACGTGAAATGTTACTAACATTGGTGGCGATAGGAGTGAAATCATGACTGACCCACCTAAACCCATTTATTTATATGAGTTTAAAAATTCAGCCCAAACCCCACTAAAATATTAGACAGACGGGATAAACCCATGGGTATTGAATCTGTTTGACAACTCTAAAAATTTTCAATTTTCAAAAAAATTTAGATCGAATTAAATCATTTCAGTTTTATAGATTTCTTTACAATGTGTTTGACTTATTAATACGTTAATAAATTTACCAAAACAAATCCTGAAGTAGATTCATGCACATAATAAATTCATCATCATCATCATTATTAACTTAAAAAAATATTTACAGACATGGAAACATATATTTCAATAAATAGTGTTGGCAACATCTTCTCTCTTTTCCACACATAAAATTCTATATAAATACTTGAATAGGTTTTCGCTACTCTATCTCTACTACTATCTCTACCTATAGATTTCAATCCCTTGCATCTTCACTAATAAATACATAAAATCTAAATTATGGGATTTCAAAACCCCAAGAATGTGCCATTTGTAAGCAAATAATACTTGATCTCACATTTTGAAGCTTTTCACTCCAATCGCCACCCTTGATGGTAACAAATCAAATCACAATTATTCCTCGCCAGGAAAGCAGGATCATGCAGGATCCTAGGGGTCAGGTTTAGGTTCATATAATGGCGGAAGGTTCGGATAACGTTTCTACCTCCACCTTCCGCCATTATCCCAACCTAAACCGGAATCCTAGGATCCTACCTGATCCTGCTTTTCCGGCGAGCAATAATATTGACATGAATTGTTACCATCATTCGTGGCGATTGGAGTGAAAGGCTTCGAAATGTTAGATCAACTCTTGTAGGGTTGAGAATATTTGCTTACAAATGGCACATGCTTAGGGTTTTGAAAATCTCATGATTTTGATTTTATATATTTACTAGTGAAGACACACGAAACTAAGATCTAGAGGGAGATAGTGTAGTATAGATAAAATAGCCAAGCCACATCTATTCAAGTATCTATATACAATTTTATGTATTCATGTGTTGCGAACACTATTTATGAAAAGATATTTTTTCATGTGTGTAAATATATTTTAGTTTAATGATGAATATGATGAGAATGAATTTATTATGTGCATGAATATACTCTAGGATCTGTTTTGTTAAATATTTTTCCTATATATATATATATATATAACTATATTTTACCGTATAAAGAAATCAAACACATTGTAAGAAAAACTTGTAAAGTGAAATGATTTAATGCATATTTAAATTTTATAACTAATTATTTCTTTCATTTGGGGAAGGATATTAATGGGAGGTTTATTATTTGTGGCCAAGTAATCAAAAAAATTTGGGAATTTTAAGCAAACAGTTTTGGAATTTCTTATATTATTGTAAGTAGTTTCTTAAAAAGCCATAGAAGGTGACCGAATGCCTAACATATACGTAGACATCTGGATGGAGCTTAGGCCGATGAATTATGCATGCATAACTCTTTAAACAAGTGGATGAAATGTTTTCTAGGATATTAAAGCTGTATCCCAAGTGCTTCTCTACATCAGACGGAAAATGGATTTTTTTTTTCTTTTGGAGTTATATGCCGGCACGATGAATCAAAATCGAGTTGCGGACTTGATAAAATTGTGTCGATGGCAAAGCTTGGCGAGAATTATTTGGAAAAGAAAATTTTGATTGTTGAGATTGAATTTGGAATTTTTTCTTTGACAATTTTTTCTTAGGAGATTTAAAGGAAATGCCACATTTGAGAAAGGATTTTCGAAAAAAAAAAATCACTTTGAACAGTGACTATAAACAGTGAATGTACAATGCGTGAACAGTAACAATTTGTGGCAATTTACCTTTATTGGATGAAGAAAAATCGTGGTACATGATATCACCCTACGTTTAGGGTTGAGAACCCAAACCACTACCGTTAAAAGGGAAAAAAATAAAGTAGCAAAACAAACTGAAGAAAACATGTGTTGTATATTTGAAAATAGAAATTTCGGAGTAAGAGCAGTAAATTTGATGTCATTAGGGTTGTATAAATTATTAAAAACTATACACTCATCTTAGGCTTCAAAACCCATACCACCTTTTTGAACTTTTCCAAATATATTGGTATCCCCTATTTTGGACTGCGATTGTGACATCAAAATAGCCACAAACGAATTTGATGTTATTAGGTTTGAATAAATTACTGAATGCTATACCATAATTTTGGGCTTCTAAACTCATACCACTTATTCAAACAAAATTTGGATAAACAAAATTTCCATAGAAAAATATATCCATGTGCTAATTTTCAGTAATTTATATAAACACGAAATATAACTCTAAACTATAGATTTTAACCAAACACAAAACTAAATCTAAATTATAAAACAGAGAACCCAAGCAAAATGTCTTAGCTGTCCAGATATAATTTTTTATGGACAATATAATATAGAGAGTGAAGTCCTATGACCAAAAAATAATTTTTTTATTTTTTTTGGCTAAAATTTTGTTAATGTTTTTAGATTTTGTTATTCGAATTCCCAAAAGTGATGTGTTGTGGTTTTACTGTTTTTAGCTTAATTCCATATAACAACAAATTTGACACATAATTATTTATCCTAAAATAAAAGGATCTTATTGGTGTTACCTCAATCAAAGCATTTCAGTTCACATATACATCTGTTTGGTTAAAAAGGCCCATCGTTTGTTTATCCTCGGCATGTAAACACACAACATAATTAACAAGAAGTAGATGACACCTCCAAAAAATCAATGAATAAAAAAAGCTTTGTTTTTGTATCTGATCAAAACATTCATACTAATATCAAACAATTTTTACCTGAAGAGTCTCAATATAATAATTCACATTTTGAAATGTGACAGTGAGGGTCTTGAAAGGCAGGATAATTTTTCCTGTGAAAGGAGACCAAAAGTTAAAAAGAAAAAGACGATGAAAGGAAGTACCTGGTTTAGCTCGGGAAATGATATTTTTGGATCTTAACTTACAGAGATAATGTTGTCAATATTTTAGTTGGAAAACACTTCATAAAGTCATTTCTACTATTCCGATATGTAAGATCCAATGCGTAGAGAGCACTGAAGAACAATATAAACATGACTAAAGCACCAAAAGCTTTCCAATAAGAGTCCCTAATTCATGGCTTTGTACTCTCCAGTTCAGTCTCAAGGGCCTGAAAACAAACCACAACATCAATAAGACCCAAATAATGAGCTTTAGTTTATATGTTTCAACAAAATTAAGATATACTGTTACTGTGCAGTACGAGCTAATATCGTTCTTGTTACCTTGTATCAAAGACATTGTTCGAATCAGAAAACTAAACCTAATAATTAAGTTTACAAGCAATTCAACTAAAAAAGGGGATGTGAGAAGGAAGCAAGTAATAACCTCATTATTAAGATTTTCGTTGATGGCTCCGCAATGCAAAACAATCACAAACTCAAGTTTCAAAATCAATCATTTCACAGAATCTGAGTTTCAAGATTGAGTCCGATCTGTCGGTCAATGCAGCGGTGTTCCTTGAGCATCACTCTCATCTCTCAGGTCGGTCGGAGCTCTAACATCATCTCCGTTGATGATTTCAATTGACAAAGCCCATATACAAACTCTACACCACCGTTCCCTGTCGTTGTTACACTGACGCCGTTCAACAAAACAGCTACAAAGAGAAATCTAAAAGGGAAGGGAAAGGTACATCGGACAAACCCTAATTTTCTTAACGACACAAGCAACGGTAGAATGGAATCTCCCTCACCCTCCGATGAGCTCCAATCTGAGTGTTCCCTGAGCATCTTCGTTAACGGAATGACTCCGATCTCTCACGTCGGTCAGATCTCGATTTCAATCGACAAAGAGAAACAGCTTCAAAAAGAAATGGATCCAAAAACTCTTCGCCACCGTTCTCTGTGGTTGTTACAGTAAAACAGCTTCAAAGAGATATCTATACGAAAGAAGAAGAAGAAGGAAATCCTAATTTTCTGTTTTTAAATCAATGTTTAAGGTAAGAGATTTCACAACTTGTATGGACAACAAACGTTTTACTCTTATCTTTTTTACAAACCTTTTCACAACTTGTACGGACAACAAACATTTCACTCTTATCTATGTCACAAACAACAACGTGTATGCATGCAATTGCACCCATGTTTAATTCAAAAGCATTATTATTTTATTTTATTTTAAATGTAATTAATATTTTAACAAATTAAATATTCATTCAATATAATAAAAATATTTTCATATAATTTAGATATTTATTTTTGTTTCACCAATATTCAAAATTGTAATTTTATGTAAATTTCAACAAAAGAAAAATATTTCAGTTAAATTAAACAAGAAAATAAAATCAAAATTAACGGTAAAAGAATCAAATTTAACTTAACATAACAAAAACAATGATTTTTAAGTTCAATAATCTGCTTCATGAATTACACCTACTTAATTAAATGTTTTCATATTGAATTAATCATATTTGCTAGATTTTGTACAAAAGAATTTTGCGAATTTTGCATAGAACATTTTCCTTCTAAGGGTATTTGAAGATTTAGTTAAAGACCAATATGATCTCCATGCTTGAAAAGTACAATTAAGAGCTTTGATCTCACTTAGATTCTTATCCACGAGATCCATCACCTAAATTTTCTCCTGAAAAACAATTAAAGATTTCAACTCTCTTAGACTCGAAACAAAGTACTTGTAAAGCAAAATCATAATCATAATTCCCAAGACTAACCAGTTCATGAATAAATCGGAGGTTGTCCTCACTCTTCTCCAACAAAACATGCTTAAAAGGTTACAATTGTTCACTAGAATATTTTTCTTTAACATCAATCTTAGACATAAAATTTTACTTTTTCTTCTAAATCCTTTCAAACTCATCAATTCTCTTGAAGTATTATTCAAAAGAAGCTTGAGTCATATATACATTGTGCATAACTAGATAACCGTCATATGCCAAATAAAATTAAAAGCATAGATTCAACCAAGACCGGTGTAACAACTGCCATAATCATGTGGTTATGGTGTGAAGTTACAACGTAAAACTAACTAAAAGGAAGAAGAGCGATAATGACCACAGTCACAATACTGTCGGCAAGACATCTTACCGAAGAATGCAAAAGCAGTTCTGGGGAAGCAGCAGTCCTAAAAGTTCAACCTCAGACCTGAAGTGGATGGAAAAGCAACTCGAACAATGACCCACACCTTAGGGAGAGGAGGGAAACCAGAAGTGCTAGCCCAAAACAGTCCATGGTTGAAGCCCTTTAGCCATCCCGCCGTTCAAAAGCAATATAAACTCACCGATTCAAGTAAAAAATGATGAAATACATGAGTCCCAAAACTATAGAAGAGAAACCTAGTTGAGGCAGATAAGCTCCGAGAAGATGAGTTATCGAAATGAATTTTCTGGTTGAAGAGCTAGGAAAACAAAAGTTGTGCTGTCCTTAGAACACTCCATAACCACTCGCCTTTTCCCTCCAGAAAAAGCCATTCTTGCTCGCCGTCCATTCACTAAACAGCCCCACCACGTGAACCAAGCTTCACCACTATAATCTACAGAAAAATCCGCTTGAAAACACCCTGTAAAATTGAATCAAGGCAGAAACTAAACCACAAAACGCAAAAGGAGAATCAGATTGGAGCTACCGCAGTTCCTGATATGGGCCACACTACTACTGATATATCAAGGTTTTTATGGGTTTTAACCATGATATAAGAGTCTTTAATTGAGTCTTTTTGGTGTTTTTAGAGTCTATTGGAGTCTTTTATCTTCAGGTATGCATTCAGGACTAGTGTGAAGAATATGGGAGATTTTGGAGCAAAGACCAGGAAGTTGCATCGAAGGATCATGTTTTGAGGCGATATGTGACTTGGTGTCGATCGACACCAGCCATGAGTGTCGATCGACACCACAGGCGGACAACTTCGGAGATTTTGGAAGATTTACAATTTTGCCCAGAAGTTTCTAATATTTTAGCATTAGTCCCTGTACGAGTTTTTAGCTATATATTGTGTTTTAGATCAGAGTTTTAGGGATGATTATCAAGTTGCAGACTCTCTCTCTATCTGAAGCTTGTATCATCTTTCTCTAATCCCTGATACTCTTTGTTCTCTACTTTTATTTTCTATTATATTGAATGATTTCTATTCATATCATGAGGATTGTTTCTTTCACCATGTCTGAGTAGTTTCCCTGTTAGGTTATGGGATTTCAAGGGTTTCAGAGGAATTGTTGAATCATTGGATTATTAGGGTTAATTGATAGAGTTCTTCATCTAGGATTGAACTTATTGCTTATTCTAGATTCGCGACCTAGAATCTGATTTAGGGTTATCAATTGACATGAAAGTGTAATTGATTGCTAGATCTATCTTAGGTGAGCAAAATACCTATCTGCAAAGGAATTTGATTTAGGGATTTTGTGAACAAATTGAACCTGATCATTACTGCTTGTCTGGATCTTAGAATTAGCAAAGGAATTTGGAATTCTAGATTCAGGGATAGATAGTTTACGCAGCGGAAGCTGGTAGGTTTTACAATTGTGTTTGAGTTCTAGAACGGTTCTTAATTATAATCCTGATGATTCAATTGATTCACAGTTCTGAAGATTCCTGAGATTTCCCTATGCCTAGCGCTTTTCTCCATTGATTTACACTTTATTTAATTATTCGCATTGCAATTTCATTACATTATACTTTATTTAGCATAATACTTTTACTGAGATTTATTGGGTATATCATAGTCTTTGTGGATTCGATCCCTAAGTACTACATTGATCTCTTAATTTGAGAGAGTAGCTCAGGGTAAATTTGAGCATATCAAATTTTGGCGCCGTTGCCGGGGACTTTTGAATTTACCATTAGATTTAAGTTTAAGTTTTTGTCTAAATTTTCTTTTATTTTGTTACTGATCTCGTTCTTTCTTTCTTTCTTGTGTGTTTCAGGTGCATGCCCAATCGCAAAACTCGGAGCAACAAGAATCTTGAGCTAGTAGCCCTTCCAAATCAAGAGCTAGCAAAGTTAGAACGAAGAACCCGGACAGCGAAGAATTCAGAAGCGATGTTGCGTACTATCATCATGGCTGATGAACATGGAGTTCTCCGGGACAGGGATGGTCATGCATACAATGCAGAGGGCCAAAGGATCGATGACGACGGCCAAGTCATTGTTGAGGCTGATGTACACGCCCAGGGTGCCGGTGTCGCTCGACACCCACCACCTGGTGTCGATCGACACCCACCAGCGGCTGGTGGGGTTTTGGTTGGACAAGGTGCACCTGGTGCCTTAGGTCCACGAGCAATGACATTGGGGGATTACAACCGGCCAGAGCAGTTCTATGCCAACCGGTCTGCCATCCGCCCGCCTCCGTTTCAAAGGAATGACTTTGAACTCAAACCTGCATACTACACGCTTGTAGGTCAGAACCCTTTCCACGGGCTATCACATGAGCACCCTATGGATCACATTGAGCGGTTTGAGGATCTAGTCACTAGCATCAAGGCTAACGGGGTGTCAAACGATTATTTGTTCTGTAAGCTCTTCCCATACTCTCTTGTGGGGGAAGCAGCTTATTGGCTTAAGCAGTTGAAGCCGGGATCACTGACCACTTGGGAGGACACTAAAAATGCTTTCCTGAACAACTTCTATGACGATGCACGGTCTGAAGAGCTGAGGACGAAGATTTCAACCTTCTCTCAAGGACCTACTGAGGCATTCAAGGCCGCTTGGGCAAGGTTCAGGGCTTATCAGAGAGATTGTCCACACCATGGGTTCAGTGAGGTTCAATTGCTTGGGATTTTCTTCAGGGGTATCGATTGGAGGTATCAGATGGCTCTGGATGCTGCAAGTAATGGCAACTTCAATACCAGATATCCTGAGGATGCTGTGATACTAATAGAGAACTTGGCTTTAAGCAACAGTACTAAGAATGCTGATTTCGAGAGAAAGAAGCAAGCTGGGAACTTAGATGGAAGTCAGATAGCTGAGGTAAAGGCGAAACTTGATACGGTTCACAACCTTCTGATAAGCAAGAAGCAGGTCCAGTTTGCTGCTGAGGTTGAGACCTATGAGCCAGTTGATGAGCATGAGGAGCATGGTGTTAACGATGTCGGTGGCACAGGCTTTCAGCGTTACGGTAACTCACAAGGAAACCGAGGCTACAATGGGGGCAGTCCGCGAGGCAACTATCAAGGGAATCAGTCCTCCTCTACTTTCACTCAGCAGCCTCAGTATCAGAAGCCCTATCAGAGCAACAACAGCTTCAATCAGAGGAACTATGGTTCATCTTCATATCAGAGCGTTCCACCACCTACTACAGAGAGTAAGATGGAATCGATGCTTGAGCAGATTCTAGAAGGTCAACAGAAGATCACCGTGGAATTCAACGGAAAGTTAGACTCACTGTATCAGGATTTGAATGGGAAGTTTGAGCAGCTGAACACTCATGTCAAGAAGTTAGACACTCAGGTTGCTCAGACAGCTGGAGCTATTAAGAGACAGGACGGTTTTCTTCCTGGGAAGACGGACACTAATCCGAGGCATCCAGTGAATGCCATCTCATTGAGGAGTGGGAAGAAGGTTGAGCCTGTGATCAGGAATACTCTGACACTTGAAGAGAAGATAGACTTAGAAGAGGTCAAAGACGAAGATGTTGTTCTTCCGGAGTTAGTGTCGACCGACACCAACACTATGTGTCGATCGACACCGATCGATACAGAAGGGATTGACAAGGACAAAGCTATGTCGATCACTACCAAGGACACGACACCGGATGTTAGTGTCGACCGACACCACCTGGGTGTCGATCGACACCCCTCACAGACAGACAAGGCTTCTTCATCATCCGCTAAGCCGACCACCGAATCATCATACAAACCAAGGATCCCTTATCCTCGAAACCCCAGGAAGTCTAAGCAAGAGATAGACGATGCCAGGTGTAAGGCTATGATGGACAAGCTCATTGTTGAGTTACCGTTGATTGATGCCATCAGGACATCCCCCATAATCCGACGGTACGTGAAACGCATGGTCACTAAGGATCTGAATGTTGAACAGGGTGCGATGATGATTTCCGCCCAGGTTAGTGCCGTGATTCAGAACAAGATTCCAGAGAAGCTTCCAGACCCAGGTAGTTTCGTTCTTGACTGCACCATCTTTGCAGAGAAGTTCGAACGGTCTTTATGTGATCTTGGTTCTAGTGTGAATTTGATGCCCAGATCAGTTGCTGTGCATCTTGGTATGACAGACTTTCAGCCGACAAGGATCACTCTCATCCTTGCTGATCATTCTGTTCGTCTTCCAGACGGTATCCTTGAGGATGTTCCTATCAAGATAGGAGGTTGCTTGATTCCTACGGACTTCGTTGTGTTGACATATGAGGAAGAGCCTAAGGACCCGTTGATATTGGGACGACCGTTCTTGGCCACAGCTGGTGCCATGATTGATGTCAGAAGGGGACGCATTGGTCTGAATGTCGGCGATTTAGTTATGAACTTTGAGATGGATAAGCTTGTAAAGCGGCCTACGATCGATGGTCAGACCTTCTGCGTCGAGACTCTCACAGATCTTGTTGAAGAGAGTTTCAAAGAGTTGCATTGTGAGGACCCTCTGGAACGTGCTTTGATTGTTTCAGTGGATGAGGTTGAACATTTAGATGATATTGCTGCTGGGTATGTCAAGCTAATGGATGCTACCAAGGAAGTGATGCACGTAATGGGTGTCGATCGACACCCATCACTGGTGTCGATCGACACCCATCACTGGTGTCGATCGACACCAGTGTCCGGACAGACAAAAAAGCAGCTGATTGGAGCTTTGAGCAAGCTCCAAAGATAGAGCTTAAGCAACTCCCTGCGGGGCTCAGGTACGCATTCCTTGGTGAACATAATTCATATCCTGTTATTGTTAATGCGTCCTTGAACAACGCAGAACTCACCCTATTGCTAAGTAAGCTGCGCAAGTTTCGCAAGGCTCTTGGCTATTCTCTTGATGACATTTCAGGTATCTCTCCAGATCTGTGCATGCATAGGATACATCTTGAGGATGAGACTAAGTCATCAATTGAACATCAGAGACGGCTGAATCCAAACCTGAAGGATGTGGTTAAGAAAGAGATCATGAAGCTGTTGGATGCAGGGATCATCTATCCGATTTCCGACAGTGATTGGGTCAGTCCAGTGCATGTTGTGCCTAAGAAAGGAGGAGTCACAGTGATACAGAATGAGAAGAATGAGCTAATACCGACTAGGACTGTGACAGGGCATAGAATGTGCATTGACTATAGGAAGCTGAACGCCGCTACAAGAAAGGATCATTTTCCTTTGCCCTTCATTGATCAGATGCTTGAGCGTTTAGCCAATCACCCTTACTACTGCTTCCTTGACGGTTATTCAGGGTTCTTTCAGATTCCTATTCACCCAGATGACTAGGAGAAGACCACGTTTACATGTCCCTATGGCACTTTCGCATACCGCAGAATGCCCTTTGGACTATGTAACGCTCCTGTCACGTTTCAGAGGTGTATGATGTCTATCTTCACAGACATGATTGAGGACAGTATGGAGGTATTTATGGATGATTTTTCAGTTTATGGGTCTTCATTCAAGGATTGTTTGGATAACCTATGCAGAGTGCTAGCTAGATGTGAAGAGACGCACTTGGTTCTGAATTGGGAGAAATGCCACTTTATGGTCAGAGATGGCATTGTTCTTGGGCATAGGGTATCAGAGGCTGGTATTGAGGTTGATAGAGCTAAGATTGAGGTGATGACTAATCTGCAGCCTCCTTCTAATGTCAAGACATTGAGAAGCTTTCTTGGACACGCTGGATTCTATAGACGTTTCATCAAGGATTTCAGCAAGATAGCACGTCCACTCACCGCTTTGCTCTGTAAGGATGTCACATTTGAGTTTGATACTGATTGTTTTGATGCCTTTCAACAGCTCAAGCGTGCATTAGTGAGTGCTCCAATTATTCAACCGCCGGATTGGGATTTGTCTTTTGAGGTAATGTGTGATGCCAGCGACTTTGCAGTTGGGGCTGTGCTGGGACAAAGGAAAGACAAGAAGCTT
Source organism: Barbarea vulgaris (assembly GCA_963667165.1). Taxonomy (NCBI): domain Eukaryota; kingdom Viridiplantae; phylum Streptophyta; class Magnoliopsida; order Brassicales; family Brassicaceae; genus Barbarea; species Barbarea vulgaris. The sequence goes on along the minus strand of OY763887.1, from coordinate 10,682,278 downwards.
CATGCCATATACTATGCCAGCCGTACATTGGATGATGCGCAGAAGAACTACGCTACCACAGAGAAAGAACTGCTTGCTGTTGTGTTTGCTTTTGAGAAGTTCAGGCAGTATCTTGTTGGCTCTAAGGTAGTAGTGCACACTGATCATTCTGCACTCAAGTACCTGATGCAGAAAAAGGATTCTAAGCCTAGACTGTTACGATGGATTCTATTACTCCAGGAGTTCGACATCGAAGTCAAGGATAAGAAAGGTACTGAAAATGGAGTTGCTGATCATCTTTCACGGATTAGGATTGAGGACGACATCCCTATTGATGATTCTCTGCCAGAAGAGAATGTGCACTTATTGGAAACGGGATGGGCGTGATTTTTCTTGCAGTGATCTGCATTATTCTCGGACCACAGGTCCGAGTGTCGATCGACACCACGCTGATGTGTCGATCGACACCCACATTCCAGACAGCTCCGATTTGGCAGATAACCACTCAATAGCTGTTGTTGAGGGTCAAGATCGACCATGGTTTGCTGATATTGCCAATTACCTTGCTGCAGGGGATGAACCGGATGAGTTTACAGGGTATTCGAAGAAGAAGTTCATGCGTGAGCTAAGACGGTTCTATTGGGATGAACCTTACTTGTATCGACATTGTTCAGATGGGGTCTATCGTAGATGCATAGCTAATACTAAGATTCCAGATGTCTTGTTTCACTGTCATGGTTCTGAGTATGCTGGGCACTTTGCTACCTTCAAGACAGTATCTAAGGTTCTACAAGCAGGCTTCTGGTGGCCGACTATGTTTAGAGACGCCCATGCCTTTGTGTCTCGATGTGATGCATGTCAGAGGAGAGGGAAGATCAGTAAGCGGCATGAGATGCCTCAGAACTTCATTCTCGAGGTCGAGGTCTTTGATTGCTGGGGTATAGACTTCATGGGCCCTTTCCCGACATCATACAAGAACAAGTACATCTTGGTTGCTGTTGATTACGTGTCGAAGTGGGTCGAAGCGATCGCCAGTCCTACCAACGACGCTTCAGTGGTCCTTAAGCCGTTTAAGACCATTATCTTCCCACGATTTGGAGTCCCGAGGATTGTCATCAGCGATGGTGGCAAGCACTTCATCAACCGCGTGTTTGAGCGACTTCTTAAGAAGCACGGTGTACATCATCGCGTTGCTACTCCTTATCATCCCCAGACAAGTGGACAAGTTGAGGTCTCTAACAGGCAGATCAAGGAGATTTTAGAGAAGACAGTAGGATGCTCTAGAAAGGACTGGTCCGCAAAGTTAGATGATGCACTCTGGGCTTATCGGACTGCATTCAAGACGCCACTTGGTACTACACCATTTCACCTGCTTTATGGGAAAGCATGTCATCTTCCAGTAGAGCTTGAGCATAAGGCCGCATGGGCTGTAAGGCTGCTGAACCTCGATATCAAGCCAGCAGCAGAGAGACGTTTGATTCAGCTCAATGAGCTTGATGAGATTCGACTTCATGCTTATGAAAGCTCTAAGCTGTACAAGGAAATGACAAAAGCTTATCACGATAAGAAGATCATTTCCAGGACTTTCGAACCCAATGATCAGGTACTTCTGTATAACTCTCGTTTACAATTGTTTCCTGGGAAATTGCGTTCTCGTTGGTCAGGTCCTTTCACAGTCAAGGAAGTTCGACCATATGGTGCTGTTGTCTTGCTCAGTCCTGAGGGCAATGAATTTACAGTCAACGGTCAGAGGGTCAAACATTATTGGGCACATGCCAAGATCCCGGACGGACACATATTGCGTCTGGATGATGCACCCTCTGCCTAAACCGTCACCAAGTCAAGCTAATGACTTTAAACAAGCGCTTGGTGGGAGGCAACCCACTGGTAAGTTGTGAATATATTTTATTTATTTGATTTTTATATTGTTTTGGTTTATCATAGTTTCGCATTACAGACCTGGTGTCGATCGACACCACTCGTCGGTGTCGATCGACACCCATGCCACGGATTCAGGTTTTGTGTTCTAATATTTTGACTTTTTCACTATGGTTCATCAGTTTAATTTCCTTTTCACCAACTCCTTGCTTGATAACACTGGGGACAGTGTTGTTTAAGTCTGGGGGAGGTAGTTACTAACATCATTCTTTTTATTTTCTTAGAGTCAGTCCAATTTTTGTTTTATTGAGTCAAAATTTAGTTTGGAAACTATGATTTTTCGAGGAAATCACCACATTTGCAGGAACTTGAGTGACCACTGATTCAAGCTTGACATGTGTCTGAGACTAATGAAAAACCCCAAGGCTGATCAACCTACCAATGTTACCCATGTTCACCTGAGCTTTCAGAGGATCCATCACCGACTTCGCCCATTAACCTGACTTTATTTTGCTTGTCCAGGGGCTTGATATACATTGGATCGGATTCTCCCTTCAGTCCTGAAAGACTTGTCTGTGTGAGTATGGTTCCCCTCTCTCTTCCCTTCAAAAAAAAAAAAAAAAAGAAAAAAAAAAATATATATATATATATATATATATATACTAAGCAGTAAAAGATGAAATGATTTTCTTTTGAGTAGAGAGGTAGGAAAATTTCCAGTGACCTCATTATTCTACTTTGAAAGGAATGATCACACAAAGGTTGGAAGCGAGGTTAGGAAAATTTCCCGTGATACCATTATTCGCCTACACCTTTGATATAATTAACTGCAGAAGTGAGAAAAGGGAGAGGAAAGGAACCAGAAGTAAAGACAGTCTGTGTGATCAGGGAAACTGATTGAGAAAGAGTCCATGTGTCCTTTGATTGATACTCCCTGGATGAGTCTTCACCTTAGTTTATAGAAGTCAGTATGGTGAATTTGGATTGTTTATTTGAATTGTGGAGTTGTTTGGGACAGTTGCTAAGTCTGGGGGAAGTACATGGTGGTCTGGACCTTGTCAGGTAAGAATTTCCAGTGGCTTTACTATGGTGAATGTGAGTCTGGTGCTCTTATGACGAAATGAGTTTCCTGTGTTTTCAAACTTCTTTCACAAGCTGAGTTTCTGTTTTGCTTGAGGGCAAGCAAAAGCTAAGTCTGGGGGAGTTGATATATCATGGTTTTTATGGGTTTTAACCATGATATAAGAGTCTTTAATTGAGTCTTTTTGGTGTTTTTAGAGTCTATTGGAGTCTTTTATCTTCAGGTATGCATTCAGGACTAGTGTGAAGAATATGGGAGATTTTGGAGCAAAGACCAGGAAGTTGCATCGAAGGATCATGTTTTGATGCGATATGTGACTTGGTGTCGATCGACACCAGCCATGAGTGTCGATCGACACCACAGGCGGACAACTTCGGAGATTTTGGAAGATTTACAATTTTGCCCAGAAGTTTCTAATATTTTAGCATTAGTCCCTGTACGAGTTTTTAGCTATATATTGTGTTTTAGATCAGAGTTTTAGGGATGATCATCAAGTTGCAGACTCTCTCTCTATCTGAAGCTTGTATCATCTTTCTTTAATCCATGATACTCTTTGTTCTCTACTTTTATTTTCTATTATATTGAATGATTTCTATTCATATCATGAGGATTGTTTCTTTCACCATGTCTGAGTAGTTTCCCTGTTAGGTTATGGGATTTCAAGGGTTTCAGAGGAATTGTTGAATCATTGGATTATTAGGATTAATTGATAGAGTTCTTCATCTAGGATTGAACTTATTGCTTATTCTAGATTCGCGACCTAGAATCTGATTTAGGGTTATCAATTGACATGAAAGTGTAATTGATTGCTAGATCTATCTTAGGTGAGAAAAATACCTATCTGCAAAGGAATTTGATTTAGGGATTTTGTGAACAAATTGAACCTGATCATTACAGCTTGTCTGGATCTTAGAATTAGCAAAGGAATTTGGAATTCTAGATTCAGGGATAGATAGTTTACGCAGCGGAAGCTGGTAGGTTTTACAATTGTGTTTGAGTTCTAGAACGGTTCTTAATTATAATCCTGATGATTCAATTGATTCACAGTTCTGAAGATTCCTGAGATTTCCCTATGCCTAGCGCTTTTCTCCATTGATTTACACTTTATTTAATTATTCGCATTGCAATTTCATTACATTATACTTTATTTAGCATAATACTTTTACTGAGATTTATTGGGTATTTCATAGTCTTTGTGGATTCGATCCCTAAGTACTACATTGATCTCTTAATTTGAGAGAGTAGCTCAGGATAAATTTGAGCATATCAACTACCAAGCCCAACAAAAAATGAAACCGGCTCCTGAAAACCTCTCAAACTCATCGGTGCCGTCCAAGGTGAAGTGCACGAGACCCCCGACAAGGTGAAGTCAATGCTCTACCACGACATTTACTACCACCACCATTACCACTACCACCGCCATAGCAACTTACCACCGAAGAACACTCAATCTTTTCTTTCACATCAATCTTAGACCTAATTTTCTTAAGGACACAACCAACGGTAGAATGGAATCTCCCTCACCCTCCGATGAGCTCCAACCAACGGTCAACGCAGATCTGAATGTTCCCTGAGCATCTTCGTTAACGGTCAGAGCTCCAACATCTAAGTTGGAATCAGATCTCGATTTCAATCGACAAAGAGAAACAGTTTCAAAAAGAAATCGATAAAAAAAAAATCTTCGCCACCGTTCTCTGTGGTTGTTACAGTAAAACAGCTTCAAAGAAAAATCTATATGAAAGAAGGAAATCCTAATTTTCTATTTTTAAATCAATGTTTAAGGCAAGAGATTTCAGAACTTGTATGGACAACATACATTTTACTCTTATCTTTTTTCACAAACGTTTTCAACAACGTGTATGCATGCAATTGGGGCTATATTATTATTATTTTATTTTAATTCAAAAGCATTATTATTTTATTTTATTTTAAATGTAATATATATTTTAACCAATTAAACATTTATTCAATATTATAAAAATATTTTCATATAATTTAGATATTTATTTTTGTTTCACCAGTATTCATATTTGTAATTTTATATAAATTCAACAAAAGAAAAATATTTCAATTAAATTAAACAAGAAAAATATAATCAAAATCAACGGTAAAATAATCAAATTTTACTTAACATAACAAAACGATGCTTTTTAAGTTCAATAATCTGCTTCATGAATTGCACCTACGTAATTAAATGTTTTCATATTGAATTAATCATATTCGTTAGATTTTTTAGAATTTTGCTAATTTTTCATAGAAACTTTTTCCTTCTAAGGGTATTCGAAGATTTAGTTAAAGACCAATATGATCACAATGCTTGAATGTACAATTAATAGGTTTGATCTCACTTAGATTCTTATCCACAAGATCCATCACCGAAATTTTCTCCTCAAAAATACTTAAAGATTTCATCTCTCTTAGGCTCGAAACAAAGTACTTGTAAAGCAAAATCATAATCATAATTCCCAAGACTAACCAGTTCATGATTAAAGCAGAGATTGTCCTCACTCTTCTCCAAAAAAATCTGCTCAAAAGGTTACAATTGTTCACTCGAATATGTTTCTTTAACATCAATCTTAGACATAAAATTTTACTTTTTCTTCTAAATCCTTTCAAACTCATCAATTCTCTTGAAGTATTATTCAAAAGAAGCTTGAGTCATATATACATTGTGCATAACTAGATAACCGTCATATGCCAAATAAAATTAAAAGCATAGATGCAACCAAAACCGGTGTAACAACTGCCATAATCATGTGGTTATGGTGTGAAGCTACAACGTAAAACTAACTAAAAGGAAGATGAGCGATAATGACCACAGTCACAATACTTCGGCAAGACATCTTACCGAAGAATGCAAAAGCAGTTATGGGGAAGCAGGAGTCCTAAAAGTTCAACCACAGACCTGAAGTGGATGGAAAAGCAACTCGAACAACGACCCACACCTAAGGGAGAGGAGGAAAACCATAAGTGCTAGCCCAAAACAGGCCACGCTTGAACCCTTTGGCCATCCCGCCGTTGAAAAGCAATCTAAATTCAAGTATAAAATGATGAAATACATGAGTCCCAAAACTACAGAAGAGAAACCTACTTGAGGCAGATAAGCTCCGAGAAGATGAGTTATCAAGATGAATTTGCCGGTAGAAGAGCTAGGAAAACAGAAGTTGCGCTGTCCTCATAACACTCTGTAATCAGTCGCCTTTGCCCTCCAGAAAAATCCATTCGTGCTCTCCATCCATTCACAAAACAGCCTCACCACATGAACCAAGCTTCGCCACTCAAATCTACAGAAAACACCCTGTAAAAATTAATCAAGTCAGAAATTAAACCACAAAACGCAAAAGGAGATGCAGTTTGGAGTTACCGGAGGTCCTGATATGGGCCAAACTACCACCAAGCCCAACAAAAATGAAACATGAGCCTGAAAACCATTCAAGCTCATCGGAGCTGCCGAAGGTGAAGTTCCCAAGATCCCCCGACAAGGTGAAGTCAACGATCTACCACATCAGTTACTACCTTCGCCGTTACCAGTACCACCAGATTCTGCCACCGCAATAGTAACCTACCACCGAAGATAACTCAATCTTTGCTTTCACATCAATCTAAGACCTCAATATCTCCTTCTTAGAATTTTAATTTTTCTTCTGAATCCTTTCAATCTCAACAATTCTCTTGAAGTGTTCGCTGTTGAGATATAAAATTCAGTCATACACATTATCCACGTCAATATCAGTGAGAAATCTCATCGATTTCTTATTGATCTTCGCAAGAAGGCGTTGTGAGCTTTTAAATCAATTGACTTCTTGAACTCGTTGAAGTTGTATAGAAAATAGAAATTTTAATACTTTAGAACAATAGAGAAGTTGAAGACATTTTTGAAAAGAAGATAAAAAATGGGATATGTAACATCTGTGTCCCGAGAAAGGAAAGTTAAATTTATTTTTTAGATTAAAGAGCTGAGTTGCAATGTTAAAAATGGAGAATCGGAAAGTTTGGGGTTGTTTCTGTTAAATCAGGAAGTTGTGCTGGATTTAATTGATACAATAAGAAGTTATGGGGCTGTTTTCAAAGATCAGAAAAGTCAAAGGACTTAATTGCAATTTTGGAGAATTTGAGAATAACCCTAATCCTCTTTAAAACAATCACGTCGCCATCTTATTCTCTCTTTCATGTGGCGCTTCCATGGAAAAAAAGAGAGAGCTTGTTGCTCACGATGAGAGAAGAGAAGAGAGGTGTAGGAGTCAAGGAGAGAGTAAGGTAGAAGGGAGCTGAGTTTTGTTGATCGCCAAGTTGGATCGGTCGCCGTTCTCCGATCTGTGCTGTCATTGGTTTGCGGTGAGGGGGAAGCTTCAAGTCTTCCTCTCCATCTCATCTTCATGAGTAAGGGTCTCCTCCTTTGAGTTGTTCTTGTTGATCGGATTGTTTTGGAGTTGTTGGTGGCATGATAACGGAGTGATGGTGATGGCTTTGATTGCTGTGTGTGGGCACGTTACAGACAGTAGTAGTTGTAGAGTTTGGAAGGGACGAAGATGGGTTAATAGTTGAGTTTGTGAAGTTGTCGGGTTGGCGGTGGTGGTGATCTCCGTCTGTGGCATTGATAGTTGGTGGTGTTGTGAGGTGTGAGGAGATGAAGGAGTATTGCTGTGGTCTGATCTTAATCGCTGAGTTGCAGGTGCGAGGATGAAGACGTATTATTGTTGAAGTTGTTTGATTAAGTTTTATTATTTTATTATTTTTAGGTCTTGCGTTCGGGAAATGTAGGGTGTCCGGGGAGTTCTAAATTTTTGCAGAATTTCTTCGCGAAAGTTTCTACCTTTGGCTAAGGTGAGTGCAGTACCGTGGTCGGACTAGATTTAAGGGAGTTTTCGGCTTAATGTTTATGTTAGGAATTATTTTCCGTGGCTCCGTGTTTTAATTTTATTTTTGGTATTTGAGCTGTTATAAAATTCCGGAAAAATTGCTAAAATTAATGTCCTCATTAAATGGTTGTTTTGCTGAATTTTATTTATTTATTCTGGTATAAAAATATTTTTAGTTAATTATTAACTTCCTGAAATTTGTTACTTTATTTTGGAGAATAAATGAGTTATTAAATTGCTGAAAATAATTATTATTTTTATAATTATTGCTGAAATTTCTGGGTTAATTTTGATGTTTGTTGTAATATTTTCCGAGCATAAATTTATGCCGGGAAATCTTTCTGTATTGTCTGTCCGTATTGACCTAGTAGACGGGTTGATCGCCTCCTCAGTATTTATTAATTACTGACTGCGTCTATTCGTAATGGCGCAGGCAAGGGAAAAAGAAAGGAGTCTTAGCTGGAGCTCGTGGAACTGCGGCTGCGGGATGAGATGACATACAGGGATATTATTTTATTATTTATTTCGGATAGTTGTTTATTTATGAATTGCTGGAACCGCTAGGCTGCTAGATTTGCTATGCGTTTCATTGGATATTATCTTATGGGAAAAGCTGAATTTGGTTGAGTTGCGTTAATTGATTTACGTAGTTGATGTTTTATTATTTATGGGAATAAAAAAAAAATGGGTCGGGGTGTTTTAATATGGTATCAGAGCGGAGTTGTTTCTAGGACTGTTAGATTTCCTACTGTGCTGTAACGGTTTTCTATGGTGAATCGAGTGTCGTTCGATTTTTGTTAGTCGTAGCTTTATTTTCTCTGGTTGTGGGGTTTCGGGGTATGTCATCCTTTCCAGCCGGTAAAGAGGTTCCACGGTAAGACTCTTTCTGTTGTAGTTTTACTAATTGTTGGAGACATTAGTATTTCGTTGATTTGCAGATTGTTATTCCAAAGAGAGTTGTTGCTGCATCCCTTAGGGGTGGTGGTAGAGCTGGTAAAATTGAAGTGGGATTACCACCACGAGTGTGGTGAAGAATGTGGTTGTGGAGCAGGTGGGAGTGAGCATCCTATTGGTGATGATCAGGCTGTTTTTGTGGCTGGTAACACTGTGCCAGTGCAGGAAGTGACTCCGCACGGGGCAGATCAGAACCAATTGGGAGATGTGGTGGGGTTGCTGACTAAAATTTTCGAGCGGTTACCGGCTGTGGTACCAGCTCCGGCGCCGGATGTGCCACACGGAGATGCTGCTTTGCTAGGAAGTGTGGTTCCAAGGATTCCAGAAGTTGTAGCAGTGAAGTGTTGTAGGAGTGACGTAGATCCTTGCTGGTGGATCTTGCCGTAGGAGTGTTGTGGATCTTTGTTGTAGGAGTGCTGTAGAACCTTATTAGTGGATCTAGCTGTAGGAGAACTAAAGATCATTGCTGATTGATCTTATTGTAGTTCTTGATGTAGGTCTTGCTGTAGACCTTGATGTAGGTAGTTTTGTTGGAGTTGCTGATGCAGGTTAAAGAGTCTGATCGATGTCGTGAGTAAGGACTAAGTTGCACTGAGGGGATTGGTGGATTCCGTGTTACAGGTTATTTGTGGTAGTGCTGGAATTTTAAGTCCTGGGAGATGGCTAAGGAGTTACGGTGTTGCTGGGAGTAGTATGATCAAGTTGCGATCAAGGGATCGATGTAGCTGATGGGATCATTCGATCCAAGCTGGATCGTACGATCTAAGCTGGAACTTAAGCATTTTTGGTTTGGTTTTAGACCAATCGATCCATCGTGGATTAATCGATCCCAACCTCGCAAGGGTTCCAGTGTGGCAATATTGTGGTTGTTGGAAGTGCGTTGGTAGAGTTGATGTCGGTGCGGTTGGAGAACCTATGGAGAGAGTGGCTGGAAGTGAGACGATTGAGCATGTGAGAGTTAAGAACCCGTTGGTGGAGATCTGAGCAGAGCTATGTGTGTTGGGTTGGTGTTAACGCGTGAGTTATTGGTGGAGCAGCACCAGAAAACATTGCACCGTGCCAACAGTGGTATATCAAGGAGATCAAAACCAATTAGGGGCGGTGCTGGGTTTGTTGGCTCAACTGTTGGAGCGGTTATCTATTGTGGTACCAACTCTAGCTCCTGAGGCACCACCAAGAGTTGATGGGTTGCTAAGATTAGGTCCTGGAAGAGTTCGGAAGAGTTCTTGAGTGTTCCAAAGTATTTTGGGGGTGTTCAAAGAAAGTTTTGGGAGTGTGAACCATAAATGGTTTAGTTCGGGATTGCAAATGGGACGAGTTGATTTTTTTGTAAAGATTAAAGCTAGTGAGCTGAGATGTTGTAGTGCACTCAGATGTGTAGTGAATAGGGCGTTGGAGTTTATCTCGTCCCTAAAAGCTCACAGAGTGCACTAAGTCGTAAAGCAGATAGATCAAGCAAGATCTAATTTTTCGTTCGCGAATCAGGGTCTAGGAAATAAATTGGAAGTTTTGAGACTTGCCGGGTTTTAGTCGACCTACGAAGGTTTGCGGGGTAGTTTTAAGATCAATCATAGTGGAGAGGGGTTGTGATTACAGGCTTGGGAATCAAGCGAGGGTTTTGCCAATGGTGTAAAGTATTTTAATGGTGGGGGTACTCTAGATGCTTAAGCGGAGTGTGATGGGAGTTTCCTAAAAAGAAAGGTTATTGAAAAGTGAAGTTTCCGAAAAAGGAATGTTTCCTGAAATGAAAAGATCCTGAAAGGAAAGGTTTCTAAAAGAAAGTTATTCAATAATAGGGCAAAGCTTTTATTAAGTATCACCGAAGTTGTTGCTGGGAGTAAGCTTGTTGTGCGAGTTAGCGGTGCTCTAAGTACTCAAAAGGAAGAGATAATGAGTGATCTAGGTTGTAAGCTTGAGGAACAAGCTGAGTTCCGGAAGCTTGAACCGAGCTAAATTTGAGGCTGTTGAGGTAGTTGGAGTTGGTGGCTGGTTGTGATCTGAGATAGCTTATCATTTCGAAAAGGCTAATCTCGTTGTTGATGCTTTAAGCGGAATGCGTGCAGCTGGAGATTCAGAAGAGGATGTTGAGATCCTTGTGAGCATGGGTCATGCCATGCGGTTGTGGGATGTGTCTGTTGAGTTAGAACTTTTGGGAGAATGTTCTTTTCCTCCAAGAACTACCAAGGTATACCATGTTCTATAAAGGTATTGATACGGGAACAAGAGTATTGCTCCTTTAAGGACAGAGGGATGGTGAATCAACTAGTTGGCCGTACAGCTCTCTCTAGAAGAATCTGAGGTGATGAATGAATGAAACACAAACTGGGGAAGCTGATAGACGCCACACGAAGCTATGAACTGATTCGTGATAAGTCTTGAACACTCAGGCTTCAAGGAATCGCACACAAGATGGCTGGAGCGGCTGCTACTTTCTCTCAAAGAAAACTTGGTATTCTATTAATATAAAAAAAACGTGACTACAAAGCTGATAAGGGACTTTATTAAATAGTCCAGCAGCTAGGGCTTCTTGGCCAAAAATAAATAGAAATAAAATACAAGGACTTATTCTAAAGTAAACTAGAAAAGGATTAAACTAAAAAAAATGATAAAAACCTGCAAAACAGAAAAGGAAACTCGTGAGTAATTTAAATTCAAATGCTCATGTTTGATTCCCTTAGGATCTCTCCTAGTCGTGTGGAGCCTCTGAGCCCTCCTTGGCCGAAATGACAAACAAAGAAGCTCTGGTGCAGCCATGTAAAACTGGTAAGAAAGTGATATCTTGTTTCTTGGATTGCAAGCAGATGTTGTCGTGCTCTTTGTTGTTGATGTAAAGTCCCTGGTGTCTCTTAAGCCCAGCACAATCTTTATCTTGATCTTCCTCATAGTGTTGGAGCTTCGTGAGGCTTGATTCTCCTTGAGGCGCTATTGGAGTCTCTTGCGTGATTTCTTTAGTCAGCAGATTTCCTTTCAGTTCTTCATGCTCAATGGGGATGAGTAAGCTTTCCAATGACTTGTTAAACTCCTCTCGTAAGCTCTTTGTACCTGACCTTGTTCTTGGTGTACGCCTCATGATGGGTATGCTCACTTCCTCTTCAGCTTCAATGGTCTTGGTCTCTATGTCCTCATCAGGTATTATCTGTGGGTAAGCATGAAGAGGATGTCGTCAGTTTGGTATAAGGTTGTGATACATGCCAAACTGGGGAGTGCGGAATATCATGTTCGAGTGGTTTTTCTGGGAAGTTTTTTATTCCTGTGTGGGAATAAGACTTGAGCACGATAGTTTCGTGGAAGGTTTTGTTGAGGTTGTGTGTGCTGTTTTGGAGTGACCATTGGTTTGGTTACTTGAGTTTAGCAAAGTTCGCATACAACAATAGCTACCAGACTAGTATTGGTATGATATCATTTCAGGCTCTCTATGGTAGGCCAGGATACCGCAGTACTAGACTCAAGTGGGGGAGATGAGTTTGCTGGGAGCCATTTTTGTGAAAGAGACTACGGAGAAGATCCATGTTGTCAAGCTGATTATGAAAGTAGCACATGACGGGCAGAAAAGCCACGCTGATAAGCGTAGAAAGGAGTTGGAGTTTGCAGTTTGGGTTATGGTCTATCTGAAAATAGCCATGCTGAGGGGTCCTAACATGTCCATTACTGAGACTAAGTTGAGTCCGAGGTACATAAGTCCATTTAGGATTGTCGATCAAGTTGGGCCAGTTGATTATAGGTTGGAGTTGTCGGATGTGATGCAAGCATTTCATAAAGTATTCCATGTGTTGGTGGTGAAGAAATATCTGCATAAGGATGATCAGGTGATGGATTAGATTTCATCTTATCTCTTGCCGAGTATGGTTGTAGGGGCGAGGTCTCTGGAGGTGCTGGATCGCAGAGTCTGAATGATTAGGAGGAATATAGTCCCAGATATTAAAGTCTTGTGGATTGCAACAGGCTGAGGAGAAAACTTGGGAACCTGAAGCTAAGATGAGGCGGAAGTTTTCCAAGTGGTTTGGCAAGCTGGTGACTTAGTTGGAGTCCTAGTGCTATTGTTAGCAGGGTTGTTGTCCTTTTTTCTTGTCGTCTAAGCTGTTGTACTCGTTTTACTGTCGATGTTTCTAAATGATGTACTTTTCATTATTACTCAATAAAAAGGCGGAGATTTTTATTGAATAAGTTGTGCATGTTGTTATTGTTTATACTTGGTTCGGCTGTGGGGATCATGCCGTGTTGATCCTAATACTTCGTTTGGATTTTAGGACATTGTCCTAATGCTGTTTGATGGGGTTCCGTGTTGTGGAATCTCATTGATGTGTGGTGTTTACCGGTCGGGTTTCTGTGTGATTTCTGATGCTGTTTCGGTAAGCCACTTGAGATCTTAGGATCTTGCTGGACTTAGCTTATCGTGTCATGCTGGACTCCGAGATGCTTCGTCATTCTTACTGCGCTGAGCTGTTCCGGAGATCCGGTAGGCGCATATTCATTCAAACCAAGTGGGGTATGGTGGTGTCAGATTTTGGGAGTAGATGAACCGAGTATAGACAAAGCTGTGTTGTGCTGATAACCGAGAGGCTATGCTGTGTCGGCCATGCTGTGTTGTGTTGATAGCTAAAAGGCTATGATGTGCTATGCTAATAACTGAGAGGCTATGTTGTGTTGTGTTGATAGCCGAAATACTATGATGTGTTGTACTGATAGCCCAAAGGCTATGTTGCGTTTTGCTATTAGCCGTGAAGGCTATGCTGAGTTGTGCCGTTAACTGTGGAGTTACAGTTAAGCCGTATTGTTTGTTGTAGTCTATGCTGACCCGTGTCGTTGACATAGAATTTGTTGAGCCGTGTTGCGGTTGTGGAGTTATGTGGAGCTAAACCACTAGTTGTGGAGTGTGATAAGCTGTTGCTTTGTACAGTAGCCGAGATCATGTTGAGCCGAAGGGAACGATCTATCCTAATAAGATCGACTTACCCAAAGTTGGTGTTGGTTGTGGCTCATATCTTGGAGTAGAATCATTCGTAGTCATGTAAACTTGTGAGGTTAGGTGGTTGGGATTCGAGGGCCGATATGGTTCTTGGTTGCAAAAAAAAATATATATATATATCCGTCACTCGAAGGATAGCTGGTTCTGAGAGTGAGAATATAAATCGTGAGCTGAGGAACTTGAATGTGAGCTAAGTGAGGTCACTGTTTGAAACGAAGCACTCGTTTTTTTTTTTTTTTTTTTTTTTTTTAAAAAAAACCAATAATTAATATTCCCATAAATATTAATTACTTCCCCAAATAAATATTATTCAACTAATCATGAATAATATTTACTCACTCCAACCATAAAATACCCTTTTAAAACAACCGAAAGGATATTAAATCGATCGATCTTTCCAGAATACGACGACTTGAGTTGAGAGTCGAAGTTGGTCTGTATAGCCACCTTGTCTTTCTTAGACAATTTCTGTTGTCTACAACGGTTCTCGATAACGAAAAACCGGACTCGAGATCGATTGATCAATAACCCTAAATACTAAACAACACAAATCCTTTTATAGCGGAAGACTCTTAAACAAACAACCGAGTTCCTAGATCACCCCCTCTTCCTCGCCTTGATTCCACGGTCACACGAACTCTTTTTCTGCATCAAACAAAGGAGATGCATAAGTATTTCAACAAATACTTAGTGAGGCAATCCTCCCGTCTACAAGCTATACACACAAACGATTAAAATTATTCAACGTATTAAACACGAAAATACCGCAATAAATCAACCATCTCAAGAAACACTCGATCTAGATCCACCAGAGATCATACGGCCTACAATCATGCAAACACATCAAATAACTCAATCGCTTAGATAAGCTTACGGTCCTGCACTCACCTTTAGCCACGCACGGAAAATTCCCAAAACTTCCTGGAATGAATAAACTTCAATTCCCCAAACGCTAAAGACAAACAAATAACGAAACTTTAAACACAAGAAACAAACACGAGAAACGGCCAGAACGACCAGATCGATCGATCCTGGTCAGGATCGATCGATCCCACCAAGCGTGAACCACTCAGATCGATCGATCCTGGCCGGCCGTGAGGTTGCCAGATCCATCGTCTCACCTCCAGATCGATCGATCCAGCTTGGATCGATCGATCTAGCCCCAGAACAATCGATCTCAGTGCTAGACATCAACACCGCCTTGCAACACTCACGCCAACTTGGCCACGTGATCGAATTCTAACTCCTCAACCACAACCACCGTCACGGAGACACGTTCACGCACTCTCCGCAACCAACACCGCTCACAACCCGCGGCCTCAAAACACCGCAACACCAACACGTCTCCTAACACGTGTCTCCCAACGTCACCACCGTGACTCACACACTCGGTTCCACTCACCGAACCAACGACTTCGGGACATCTCCCGGAAACACCAACCCACACACCAACAACAAAAACAGACTAAGAGGAAAGAACGTTACCTAACTCACGGTGACGACACAAGCTGCGAGAGAGCCACGAAGCTTCACCGTCACGGCAACCCGTTCCTTCACCTCTTGTCCTCACGCCAACACACAGCCACCAACTCACCCTCTCCTTGTTCTCCACACCACACAGCTCACAAACAAGGCCTCTCTTCACACCCTTCTCTCCTTTGTCACAAGACAACTCAGCCTTCACTCTTCACTCCTTCTCCAAAGCCACAAAACACACAACTCTCTCTTTAACTCTCCCTCTCTCTCTCTCTCTTCTCTTAGGTGAAGTGTCGGCAACTGAAGGAGGAAGGAAGCTGACTTCAGTGGCTGCTCTAAAAGATGGTGGAGAGGTGGGGGAGTCTACAAGGCTAGGGGAGGCTGCTTTGTGGAAAAGGATGGTGGAAAGGATGGTGGAAAAGGTTGTTGGAAATCTGATTTAATCAGATTAGAAACAATTAAGGTTTGATCCCTGGACTTCCCAAAAGTTCACAAACTGACCCCAAACTTCTCAATCGATCCCGCACACCCCTACGGGAAAAATGCGGCGTAATTTCCCAATTACTCCAAAAATTCCCGGAAATATTTTCCAGAGATTCTCCGCATAATCCCGGGTGTAAATCCGAAATTTCCCTTTTTCGGAACACGGCGCTAATTTAGGATTTGGGTCCCTGAATTCCCGAAAAATTCACAAACTGACCCCAAACTCCTAAATTGACTCCGAACACCCCTTACGGGAAAAATACGTGTAACTTCCAAATTACCCCAGAAATTTCCGGAATTATTTTCCCAGAAAATCTACGCATAAATCCCGGTTTTAATTTCCAAAATCTCTATTTTTTGGAACACGGGCGTTACACTGTTGAGTAGATATAGTGGTTGAGCTGTGTAGGCAATTGGTTGTCAAGAAATAAGAAAATTGATGTAAGGTTGGTAGATGGGTCCTTTTTGTAAAGGATTTCGAGTTGTCAGATTCGTGGACGAATCTATATTAGTGGGGGAGAATTGTAACATCTGTGTCCCGAGAAAGGAAAGTTGAATTTATTTTTTAGATTAAAGAGCTGAGTTTCAATGTTAAAAATGGAGAATCGGAAAGTTTGGGGTTGTTTCTGTTAAATCAGGAAGTTGTGCTGGATTTAATTGATACAATAAGAAGTTATGGGGCTGTTTTCAAAGATCAGAAAAGTCAAAGAACTTAATTGCAATTTTGGAGAATTTGAGAATAACCCTAATCCTCTTTAAAACAATCACGTCGCCATCTTCTTCTCTCTTTCATGTGGCGCTTCCATGGAAAAAAAAGAGAGAGCTTGTTGCTCACGATGAGAGAAGAGAAGAGAGGTGTAGGAGTCAAGGAGAGAGGAAGGTAGAAGGGAGCTGAGTTTTGTTGATCGCCAAGTTGGATCGGTCGCCGTTCTCCGATATGTGCTGTCATTGGTTTGCCGTGAGGGGGAAGCTTCAAGTCTTCCTCTCCATCTCATCTCCATCACGGTAAGGGTCTCCTCCTTTGAGTTGTTCTTGTTGATCGGATTGTTTTGGAGTTGTTGGTGGCATGATAACGGAGTGATGGTGATGGCGTTGATCGCTGTGTGTGGGCACGTTACAGACAGTAGTAGTTGTAGAGTTTGGAAGGGACGAAGATGGGTTAATAGTTGAGTTTGTGAAGTTGTCGGGTTGGCGGTGGTGGTGATCTCCGTCTGTGGCATTGATAGTTGGTGGTGTTGTGAGGCATGAGGAGATGAAGGAGTATTGCTGTGGTCTGATCTTAATCGCTGGGTTGCAGGTGCGAGGATGAAGACGTATTATTGTTGAAGTTGTTTGATTAAGTTTGATTATTTTATTATTTTTAGGTCTTGCGTTCGGGAAATGTAGAGTGTCCGGGGAGTTCTAAATTTTTGCAGAATTTTTTCGCGAAAGTTTCTACCTTTGGCTAAGGCGAGTGCAGTACCGTGGTCGGACTAGATTTAAGTGAGTTTTCACATTAATGTTTATGTTAGGAATTATTTTCCGTGGCTGCGTGTTTTAATTTTATTTTTGGTATTTGAGCTGTTATAAAATTCCGGAAAAATTGCTAAAATTAATGTCGTGATTAAATGGTTGTCTTGCTGAATTTTATTTATTTATTCCGGTATAAAAATATTTTTTAGTTAATTATTAGAGATTTTTAAGAAAAGAGGCACCTTTTAATTTTTTATTAGGAAGCATGCCATTTAGAAAATTACACACGGCCCACGCCATTTTATAAAAGTGATTTGACCCAATTGCCCATCTCTGTTTTACACGCGCGCTCCAATGAACGTATGCATAAATTAAATCGTAGATCAGATTTAAAACTTGTCCATGAGTTCTAACTTGTCCATGATTTCTAACTTGTCAATAACATTTTGTCCACCTATCAGTCATCTACTTCTTTGTATTTTGTTTACCATAACTGATAGTCCACTATATGTAATCGTTGTCTACCATGATATTTTGTCCACAAATATTATAGCATCCGTAATTGTCTACCATTACAAGTCTAATGTCTTACATATATCGTTGTTGTCCATACTAACTTGTCCACCATAACGTTAGGTCCGCCATCGTTATCGTTTGGTCTACCAGTCAAACTTGTCCACCAGTCAAACTTATCCACCATATTCATATTTTATGTACATCAGACTCGCGTGAAAAGGAATAATTTTAAATGAAGGGTATCTTCGATTTTTTACCTATCATCTGCCATCAAAAAATGGTATGGGTTGTAAGCCCACTACAAAAATGGCAGATTTGAAACCCAAATATAAACTTGTGGCATAATCTTCAAAATTCCCATTATTAGAGATTTTAAGAAAAGAGGCACCTTTTAATTTTTTTATTAGGAAGCATGCCATTTAGAAAATTACACACGGCCCACGCCATTTTATAAAAGTGATTTGACCCAATTGCCCATCTCTGTTTTACACGCGCGCTCCAATGAACGTATGCATAAATTAAATCATAGATCAGATTTAAAACTTGTCCATGATTTCTAACTTGTCCATAACATTTTGTCCACCTATCAGTCTTCTACTTCTTTGTATTTTGTTTACCATAACTGATAGTCCACTATATGTAATCGTTGTCTACCATGATATTTTGTCCACAAATATTATAGCATCCGTAATTGTCTACCATTACAAGTCTAATGTCTTACATATATCGTTGTTGTCCATACTAACTTGTCCACCATAACGTTAGGTTCGCCATCGTTATCGTTTGGTCTACCAGTCAAACTTGTCCACCAGTCAAACTTGTCCACCATATTCATACTTTATGTACATCAGACTCGCGTGAAAAGGAATAATTTTAAATGAAGGGTATCTTCGGTTTTTTACCTATCATCTGCCATCAAAAAATGGTATGGGTTGTAAGCCCACTACAAAAATGGCAGATTTGAAACCCAAATATAAACTTGTGGCATAATCTTCAAAATTCCCTAATTATTAACTTGCTGAAATTTATTAATTTATTTTGGAGAATAAATGAGTTATTATATTGCTGAAAATAATTATTATTTTTATAATTATTGGTGAAATTTCTGGGTTAATTTTGATGTTTGTTGTAATCTTTTCCGAGCATAAATTTATGCCGGGAAATCTTTCTGTATTGTCTGTCCGTATTAAACCTAGTAGACGGGTTGATCGCCTCCTCAGTATTTATTAAATACTGACTGCGTCTATTCGTAATGGCGCATGTAAGGGAAAAAGAAAGGAGTCTTAGCTGGAGCTCGTGGAACTGCGGCTGCGTGATGAGATGACATACGGGGATATTGTTTTATTATTTATTTCGGATAGTTGCTTATTTATGAATTGCTGGAACCGTTAGGCTTCTAGATTTGCTATGCGTTTTATTGGATATTATCTTATGGGAAAAGCTGAATTTGGTTGAGTTGCGTTAATTGATTTACGTAGTTGATGATTTATTATTTATGGGAATAAAAAAAAAAAAATGGGTCGGGGTGTTTTAGGATAAGTGTAAATTTTGTGAAGCACCAAGATATAAGTCTAGCAAAGGACGAACCAAAATACCATTTAGTCGTATGTGGTATTTACCTATTACCGACAAACTGAAGAGAATGTATCATAGTGAGAAGACTGCAGCGGCAATGAGATGGCGTGATGAATACGAATCAGAGGAGGGAGAAATGTGTCATCCATCTGATGCATCAGAGTGAAAATAATTTGAACAGCTACATCATTGATTTGCTGATGTATACAACAATAGCTACCAGACTAGTATTGGTATGATATCATTTCAGGCTCTCTATGGTAGGCCAGGATACCGCAGTACTAGACTCAAGTAGGGGAGATGAGTTTGCTGGGAGCCATTTGTGTGAAAGAGACTACGGAGAAGATCCGTGTTGTCAAGCTGAATATGAAAGTATCACACAACGGGCAGAAAAGCCACGCTGATAAGCGTAGAAAGGAGTTGGAGTTTGCAGTTTGGGTTATGGTCTATCTGAAAATGGCAATGCTGAGGGGTCCCAACATGTCCATTACTGAGACTAAGTTGAGTCCGAGGTACATAAGTCCATTTAGGATTGAAACGACCGCACTCGTTTTTTTTTTTTTTAAACAATTAATTATTATTCCCATAAATAATAATTAACTTCCCAAAGCAAATAACAATGCAACTATCCTTGCATTAAATTATTTAACTCCACAAGCAAAATAATTAATATTCCCATAAATATTAATTACCACCCCAAACAAATATTATTCAACTAATCATGAATAATATTTACTCACTTCAACAATAAAACAATTAATTATTATTCCCTTAAATAATAATTAACTTCCCAAAATAAATATTATTCAACTACTCAAGAATAATATTTACTCACTCCAACAATAAAATACCCTTTTAAAACAACCGAAAGGATAATAAATCGAACGATCTTTCCAGAATACGACGACTTGAGTTGAGAGTCGAAGTTGGTCTGTATAGCCACCTTGGCTTTCATAGACAATTTCTGTTGTCTATAACGGTTCTCGATAACGAGAAACCGGATTCGAGATCGTTAGATCATTTATCCAAATACTAAACAACACAACTCTTTTTATAGCGGAAGACTCTTAAACAAATAACGAGTTTAGATCATCCCCTCTTCTTCGCCATAATTCCACGGTCACCACTAAATTTTTCCTTTAGCCACGCACGGAAATTCCCAAAAACTTCCCGGAATGAAAACACTTCAATTCCACAAACGCGTGCCGTTGAAAGCTCAATCCCACCGTTGAAACTCAACCCCCAAATGTCCTGAAGCTAACTTCAAAGTTTCAAGATGATCCAACGGTAGACGAACTCGCGATTTCCCTTTGAATCCACGTTGGTCCGGTTCGCGTCTTTGCAAACGATTTGCTAGGTCAAACTCCTGTTTCCTTCTCACCCACGAAACAGTTCTCCAACTTACTCTTCTTTTGCACACCACCACAGCAACCTCCGTCTCCTTTTCCTCGAGACTCACACGCCCACTCAGCTACCAAGACTCACCTCCTCTAGCTCTTTCACAACACCCCAAACCACAACTCAGCCTCACACTTAGCTCTTTCCCCAAAGCCACTAACAAAGCCCCTCCCTCACTTCACCCTTCCTCCCACACCAAAACCACTCAACTCTCACGATTTTCCTCAGCCCAAACTCTCACTTTTTCTCAGCCAAACTCTCTTTCTCTCTGCAGGAGGAAGTGTCGGCAAGAAGAAGAAAATGAAGAGTGGAGATGGTGGAGTAGGCTGCTTTGGAAAAAAAGGTGTAGAGAGGGGGGTCACTCTAGGGAAAATAGGTGCATGACTTTTAGGGAGGAAAAAGAGGGGTGGCTGCAGGTGGAGAATGGTGGAAAAGGTTGGTGCAAACTGATTTAATTCAGATTAAAAACAATTGAGATTTGGTCCCTGAACTTTCCAAAAGTTCCCAAACGGACCCCAAACTTCTCAATCGATCCCGCACACCCCTACGGGGAAAATGCGACGTAATTTCCCAACTACTCCAAATATTCCCGGAAATATATTCCAGAGATTCTCCGCATAATCCCGGGTGTAATTCCGAAATTTCTCTTTTTCGGAACACGGGCGTTAATTTAGGATTTGGGTCTCTGAATTCCCGAAAAATTCACAAACTGACCCCAAACTCCTAAATTAACTCCGAACACCCCCTTACGGGAAAAATGCGTGTAACTTCCAAATTACCCCAGAAATTCCCGAAATTACTTTCCCGGAAAAATCTACGCATAAATCCCGGCTTTAATTTCCGAAAACTCATTTTTGGAACACGGGTGTTACAATTCTCCCCCACTAACATACATTCGTCCTCGAATCTAACGCCGCAGTCCATTCTCAATGGACTCAACCGCACTCCTCATAACACAGTGGTCACACTTGACCCACTGGCTACACAACCAAACACGAGATCAAACACTATTGATCTCTGAGGTCTATGCTCAGTCACTAGCTTAAGACTCTGGTCATAGATCATTGCTCACAACTCAAACTTATACCTCTACACTCTAGGACACCATGTCCTACGAGTTCTAGGTACCAATACCACTTCGCTCTCAGGCCACAAAGTCCTTATGAGCTCTCGGTATCAAATTCTGCCACTCCACTCTGGGCTCTATAACCTTACGAGTTCTCGGTAACCCCGTACCACTCCACTCTGGGTTATACACCTTACGAGTATTCGGCATCGCACACATACCACTCCACTCTGGGCAGTCTAACCTTACGGGTTCTCGGTATCACATAACACTCCACCCTGGGCTATATTCCTTACGAGTCCTAGGTATCACACTCATACCACTCAACTATGGGTAGTATAGCCTTCCGAGTCCTTGGTAATCACATACCACTCCACTCTGGACTATATACCTCACGAGTTCTGGTATCACACTTATACCCCTCAACTCTGGGAACTACAACCTTACGGGTCCTCGATATCACATACCACTCCACCCTGTGCTATATGCCTTACGAGCTCTGGGTATCACAGAAACTATCCATCCTCCCTAGAGTTTGTAGAAGACCAACGTCTTTTGAGCAACCATGACCCACAATACGTCTATAAGCACTCCCGACTGAAACTACCTCCCGTGATCCGCATACGACCTCGCAAGGTAATACCGGCATCACACCCATTCCAAAACGGAATATCATCATTTCCATAACCACTACTCAGGTTATCACGCAACATACCCCATCCTCAGGGTACCCCATAATCTTTTACCGATTATAACTTCGAATTTCTAATTCCTCATAAAAACTCTTTCTAGAACCTCATGTTCACTTAAAACTCATGGCAACACTGGCCATCCACAATAAGAATTACTCATCTTATTAATGAAAGGAAACATAATGTAATAATTGTTTACAACACCAAAACAAATACATAATGATCCACAACAACAACAACTCGAAACTAAGAACCATCGATGAAAGCTCAAGCCTTTGATTACTTACCAAACCACTTCTGGAACCCTGCTTTCATCCTCACCTCTGGTTCCCAAGTCTCCTCATTAACCCCGACACAAACCACTAGACTTAAACTCAACCAAGTCTAAAATTCTTTTCCAGTGATCGGTTTTGAACTCGGCTCACCCGACTCCACCACGGTGTAAACCCTCGGTGTCACTGCAGCCCGCCCATCTGACGGTGCCGCAGCTACCACTCCCTGCTGCAACCTGGGACATTTCGGCTTGATATGCCCTGCCTCATGACAGTGGTAACACACCCGAGTATCCCCGATCACTCTACCCTTCTGGGGGTAACTCGCAACCCTATGGTCCTTGCTTCCGCACCCGAAGCATCCCTGACCACCTTGGTTACCCTGGGAAGGACCCTCCCACTTCCGCTTCTGTCCAAGCACCGGCTTACCGCCATTGCTAGGACCCGACTGAGGTGGAGGCTTCCTTGCCTGATGAATTGGGCTAACTGCCACAACCACATCTCTCAAGCCCTCCTCAATCAACGCGACCTTTTCTACCAGTTCTACAACCGTGTTAAACGATCCTATTAGACACTGGTTCCTCAACTCGGCCCGAAGACCTATAAGAAACCGCCTCACCTGGGCCTGCTCATCATCCAGGATATGACCTCCATACACTCTGAGATGGTTAAACTCCGCCTCATACTCCCGAACCGACCGGTTCCCTTGAGTCAACCCTAGAAAACGACTCTCCATCCGGTCCAATGCCTCTTGGGGAAAGTACTTGGAGTTAAACTCCACTACGAAATCCTCCCAAGACATTTCTGCTTGGACCCTTCGGGCCACAACACCTCTCCACCAGAGATGTGCGTCACCCTCCAGATAGTGGACTGCGAGATCCACCTGATATCCTTCTGGACATCTGATCGAAGGGAAATTCCGTTCCATCCGCATTTTCCACTCATCTGCCTCTTCAGGTTTGGCACCACCCTGAAAGAACCTCGTGCCAATCCTCTGCAACTGCTCCATCATCTTAAGGTATGATGGGCACTCTTTTGCAACCACAACCCTCGGCTGCACCTCAGCTACCGGTGGTACAACTGGAGCCTGCACTGGTACCCTTTCCGGTAACCGCTCCAACAGGAAGGCCAAGAAATTCGCAATACGATCCTCTTGGGCCGGAGCTACACCTGCTGCCACACCCGCAGCACCTGCTGGAACTCCAGCAACACCGGCACCAACACCGGCCACACCCTCCGTCCCAAACCGATCCGTATGCGAGTTCCCGACCTGCTCAACCATAACACTTGGTGTCACACTCTCCTCAACCACCGGAGCCCTCGCATTCCTCAGACCGCGACCTCTACCTCTTTTAGCCATCTTGCCAAACAGAGGAAACCTCGATCAAACCTTGCAACCACAGAAACCGGCTCAACAACAGACTCGAACTTCCACGGTTCAGATTAACCGATCCAAACCGGACACCTCAGTTTTAGCCACATAAAAATAATGTGATTAAAACTTTGGCCCCAAAAGACTATTTCCACCAAGTCTTTAACTTTCACCACAAATAATTAAGCAACACAAAACAACTTACCGTGGAATCTCTTTAAAGGCTCGAAGAGGATGATCTAGAACTCCATACTCAAACAATTGACTAACTCACATAGTCAATTCACCTGTGCTTCACATAGCACCAAAAATTAAATCCAACCCAATTTAATTTTTCTAAGCCATCCTAGAACCGTAAAGGCTCCATACCCAAAAATTGATTAACTCCCATAATCAATTCACTAACGGTTTGCCCATGCATCACCGTACTCAAAAATTAAATTAATCCCAATTTAATTTTCTATCCCGTCCTAGAGCCGTAATTGGTCTGATACCAAATTGAAACGACCGCACTCGTTTTTTTTTTTTTAAACAATTAATTATTATTCCCATAAATAATAATTAACTTCCCAAAGCAAATAACAATGCAACTATCCTTGCATTAAATTATTTAACTCCACAAGCAAAATAATTAATATTCCCATAAATATTAATTACCACTCCAAACAAATATTATTCAACTAATCATGAATAATATTTACTCACTTCAACAATAAAACAATTAATTATTATTCCCTTAAATAATAATTAACTTCCCAAAATAAATATTATTCAACTACTCAAGAATAATATTTACTCACTCCAACAATAAAATACCCTTTTAAAACAACCGAAAGGATAATAAATCGAACGATCTTTCCAGAATACGACGACTTGAGTTGAGAGTCGAAGTTGGTCTGTATAGCCACCTTGGCTTTCATAGACAATTTCTGTTCTCTATAACGGTTCTCGATAACGAGCAACCGGACTCGAGATCGTTAGATCATTTATCCAAATACTAAACAACACAACTCTTTTTATAGCGGAAGACTCTTAAACAAATAACGAGTTTAGATCATCCCCTCTTCTTCGCCATAATTCCACGGTCACCACTAAACTTTTCCTTTAGCCACGCACGGAAATTCCCAAAAACTTCCCAGAATGAAAACACTTCAATTCCACAAACGCGTGCCGTTGAAAGCTCAATCCCACCGTTGAAACTCAACCCCCAAATGTCCTGAAGCTAACTTCAAAGTTTCAAGATGATCCAACGGTAGACGAACTCGCGATTTCCCTTTGAATCCACGTTGGTCCGGTTCGCGTCTTTGCAAACGATTTGCTAGGTCAAACTCCTGTTTCCTTCTCACCCACGAAACAGTTCTCCAACTTACTCTTCTTTTGCACACCACCACAGCAACCTCCGTCTCCTTTTCCTCGAGACTCACACGCCCACTCAGCCACCAAGACTCACCTCCTCTAGCTCTTTCACAACACCCCAAACCACAACTCAGCCTCACACTTAGCTCTTTCCCCAAAGCCACTAACAAAGCCCCTCCCTCACTTCACCCTTCCTCCCACACCAAAACCACTCAACTCTCACGATTTTCCTCAGCCCAAACTCTCACTTTTTCTCAGCCAAACTCTCTTTCTCTCTGCAGGAGGAAGTGTCGGCAAGAAGAAGAAAATGAAGAGTGGAGATGGTGGAGTAGGCTGCTTTGGAAAAAAAGGTGTAGAGAGGGGGCTCACTCTAGGGAAAATAGGTGCATGACTTTTAGGGGGGGGAAAAGAGGGGTGGCTGCAGGTGGAGAATGGTGGAAAAGGTTGGTGCAAACTGATTTAATTTAGATTAAAAACAATTGAGGTTTGGTCCCTGAACTTTCCAAAAGTTCTCGAACGGACCCCAAACTTCTCAATCGATCCCGCACACCCCTACGGGGAAAATGTGGCGTAATTTCCCAATTACTCGAGTAATTGGGAAATTACGCCACATTTTCGGAAATATTTGGAGCTCCAAATATTCCCGGAAATATATTGCAGAGATTCTCCGCATAATCCCGGGTGTAATTCCGAAATTTCTCTTTTTCGGAACACGGGCGTTAATTTAGGATTTGGGTCCCTGAATTCCCGAAAAATTCACAAACTGACCCCAAACTCCTAAATTAACTCCGAACACCCCCTTACGGGAAAAATGCATGTAACTTCCAAATTACCCCAGAAATTCCCGAAATTACTTTCCCGGAAAAATCTACGCATAAATCCCGGCTTTAATTTCCGAAAACTCATTTTTGGAACACGGGTGTTACAAGGATTGTCGATCAAGTTGGGCCATTTGATTATAGGTTGGAGTTGTCGGATGTGATGCAAGCATTTCATAAAGTATTCCATGTGTTGGTGGTGAAGAAATACCTGCATAAGGATGATCAGGTGATGGATTAGATTTCATCTTATCTCTTGCCGAGTATGGTTGTAGGGGCGAGGGCTCTGGAGGTGCTGGATCGCAGAGTCTGAATGATTAGGAGGAATATAGTACCAGATATTAAAGTCTTGTGGATTGCAACAGGCTGAGGAGGAAACTTGGGAACCTGAAGCTAAGATGAGGCGGAAGTTTTCCAAGTGGTTTGGCAAGCTGGTGACTTAGTTGGAGTCCTAGTGCTATTGTTTGCAGGGTTGTTGTCCTTTTTCTTGTCGTCTAAGCTGTTGTACTCGTTTTACTGTCGATGTTTCTAAATGATGTACTTTTCATTATTACTCAATAAAAAGGCGGAGATTTTTATTGAATAAGTTGTGCATGTTGTTATTGTTTATACTTGGTTCGGCTGTGGGGATCATGCCGTGTTGATCCTAATACTTCGTTTGGATTTTAGGACATTGTCCTAATGCTGTTTGATGGGGTTCCGTGTTGTAGAATCTCATTGATGTGTGGTGTTTACCGGTCGGGTTTATGTGTGATTTCTGATGCTGTTTCGGTAAGCCACTTGAGATCTTAGGATCTTGCTGGACTTAGCTTATCGTGTCACGCTGGACTCTGAGATGCTTCGTCATTCTTACTACGCTGAGCTGTTCCGGAGATCCGGTAGGCGCATATTCATTCAAACCAAGTGGGGTCTGGTGGTGTCAGATTTTGGGACTAGATGAACCGAGTATAGACAAAGCTCTGTTGTGCTGATAACCGAGAGGCTGTGCTGTGTCGGCCATGCTGTGTTGTGTTGATAGCTAAAAGGCTATGATGTGCTATGCTAATAGCTGAGAGGCTATGTTGTGTTGTGTTGATAGCCGAAAGATTATGATGTGTTGTACTGATAGCCCAAAGTCTATGTTGCGTTGTGCTATTAGCCGTGAAGGCTATGCTGAGTCGTGCCGTTAACTGTGGAGTTACAGTTAAGCCGTATTGTTTGTTGTAGTCTATGCTGACCCGTGTCGTTGACATAGAATTTGTTGAGCCGTGCTGCGGTTGTGGAGTTATGTGGAGCTGAACCATTAGTTGTGGAGTGTGATTAGCTGTTGCTTTGTACAGTAGCCGAGATCATGTTGAGCCGAAGGGAATGATCTATCCTAATAAGATCGACTTACCCAAAGTTGGTGTTGGTTGTGGCTCATATCTTGGAGTAGAATCATTCGTAGTCATGTAAACTTGTGAGGTTAGGTGGTTGGGATTCGAGGGCCGAAATGTTTCTTGGTTGCAAAAAAAAAAAAAAATATATATATATATCCGTCACTCGAAGGATAGCTGGTTCTGAGAGTGAGAATATGAATCGTGAGCTGAGGAACTTGAATGTGTGCTAAGTGGGGTCACTGTTGAGTAGATCTAGTGGTTGAGCTGTGTAGGCATGTGGTTGTCAAGAAATAAGAAAACTGATGTAAGGTTGGTAGATGGGTCCTTTTTGTAAAGGATTTGGAGTTGTGAGATTCGAGGACGAATCTATATTAGTGGGGGAGAATTGTAACATCTGTGTCCCGAGAAAGGAAAGTTAAATTTATTTTTTAGATTAAAGAGCTGAGTTTCAATGTTAAAAATGGAGAATCGGAAAGTTTGGGGTTGTTTCTGTTAAATCGGGAAGTTGTGCTTGATTTAATTGATACAATAAGAAGTTATGGGTCTGTTTTCAAAGATCAGAAAATCAAAGGACTTAATTGTAATTTTGGAGAATTTGAGAATAACCCTAATCCTCTTTAAAACAATCACGTCGCCATCTTCTTCTCTCTTTCATGTGGCGCTTCCATGGAAAAAAAAGAGAGAGCTTGTTGCTCACGATGAGAGAAGAGAAGAGAGGTGTAGGAGTCAAGGAGAGAGGAAGGTAGAAGGGAGCAGAGTTTTGTTGATCGCCAAGTTGGATCGGTCGCCGTTCACCGATCTGTGCTGTCATTGGTTTGCCGTGAGGGGGAAGCTTCAAGTCTTCCTCTCCACCTCATCTTCATCACGGTAAGGGTCTCCTCCTTTGAATTGTTCTTGTTGATCGGATTGTTTTGGAGTTGTTGGTGGCATGATAACGGAGTTATGGTGATGGCGTTGATCGCTGTGTGTGGGCACGTTACAGACAGTAGTAGTTGTAGAGTTTGGAAGGGACGAAGATGGGTTAATAGTTGAGTTTGCGAAGTTGTCGGGTTGGCGGTGGTGGTGATCTCCGTCTGTGGCATTAATAGTTGGTGGTGTTGTGAGGCGTGAGGAGATGAAGGAGTATTGATGTGGTCTGATCTTAATCGCTGGGTTGCAGGTGCGAGGATGAAGACGTATTATTGTTGAAGTTGTTTGATTAAGTTTTATTATTTTATTATTTTTAGGTCTTGCGTTCGGGGAATGTAGGGTGTCCGGGGAGTTCTAAATATTTGCAGAATTTATTCGCGAAAGTTTCTACCTTTGGCTAAGGTGAGTGCTGTACCGTGGTCGGATTTAAGGGAGTTTTTGGCTTAATGTTTATGTTAGGAATTATTTTCCGTGGCTGCGTGTTTTAATTTTATTTTTGGTATTTGAGCTGTTATAAAATTCCGGAAAAATTGCTAAAATTAATGTCGTGATTAAATGGTTGTCTTGCTGAATTTTATTTATTTATTCCGGTATAAAAATATTTTTAGTTAATTATTAACTTGCTGAAATTTATTAATTTATTTTGGAGAATAAATGAGTTATTAAATTGCTGAAAATAATTATTATTTTTATAATTATTGCTGAAATTTCTTTGTTAATTTTGATGTTTGTTGTAATCTTTTCCGAGCATAAATTTATGCCGGGAAATCTTTCTGCATTGTCTGTCCGTATTGACCTAGTAGACGGGTTGATAGCCTCCTCAGTATTTATTAAATACTGACTGCGTCTATTCGTAATGGCGCAGACAAGGGACAAAGAAAGGAGTCTTAGCTGGAGCTCGTGGAACTGCGGCTGCGGGATGAGATGACATACGGGGATATTATTTTATTATTTATTTCGGATAGTTGCTTATTTATGAATTGCTGGAACCGTTAGGCTGCTAGATTTGCTATACGTTTTATTGGATATTATCTTATGGGAAAAGCTGAATTTGGTTGAGTTGCGTTAATTGATTTACGTAGTTGATGTTTTATTATTTATGGGAATAAAAAAAAAAATGGGTCGGGGTGTTTTAATGTGGTATCAGAGCGGAGTTGTTTCTAGGACAGATAGATTTCCTACTGTGCTGAAACGGTTGTCTATGGTGAATCGAGTGTCGTTCGATTGTTGTTAGTCGTAGCTTTATTTTCTCTAGTTGTGGGGTTTCGGGGTATGTCATCCTTTCCAGCCGGTAAAGAGGTTCCACGGTAAGACTCTTTCTGTTGTAGTTTTACTAATTGTTGGAGACATTAGTATTTCGTTGATTTGCAGATTGTTATTCCAAAGAGAGTTGTTGTTGCATCCCTCGGGGGTGGTGGTAGAGCTGGTAAAGTTGAAGTGGGATTACCACCACGATGTGTGGCATTTACCGGACGGGTTTCTGTGTGATTTCTGATGCTGTTTCGGTAAGCCACTTGAGATCTTAGGATCTTGCTGGACTTATCTTATCGTGTCACGCTGGACTCCGAGATGCTTCGTCATTCTTACTGCGCTGAGCTGTTCCGGAGATCCGGTAGGCGCATATTCATTCAAACCAAGTGGGGTCTGGTGGTGTCAGATTTTGGGAGTAGATGAACCGAGTATAGACAAAGCTGTGTTGTGCTGATAACCGAGAGGCTATGCTGTGTCGGCCATGCTGTGTTGTGTTGATAGCTAAAAGGCTATGATGTGCTATGCTAATAGCTGAGAGGCTATGTTGTGTTGTGTTGATAGCCGAAAGACTATGATGTGTTGTACTGATAGCCCAAAGGCTATGTTGCGTTGTGCTATTAGCCGTGAAGGCTATGCTGAGTCGTGCCGTTAACTGTGGAGTTACAGTTAAGCCGTATTGTTTGTTGTAGTCTATGCTGACCCGTGTCGTTGACATAGAATTTGTTGAGCCGTGCTGCGGTTGTGGAGTTATGTGGAGCTGAACCACTAGTTGTGGAGTGTGATAAGCTGTTGCTTTGTACAGTAGCCGTGATCATGTTGAGCCGAAGGGAACGATCTATCCTAATAAGGTCGACTTACCCAAAGTTGGTGTCGGATGTGGCTCATATGTTGGAGTAGAATCATTCGTAGTCATGTAAACTTGTGATATTAGGTGGTTGGGATTCGAGGGCCGAAATGGTTCTTGATTGCAAAAAAAAAAAATATATATATATATATATATATCTGTCACTCGAAGGATAGCTGGTTCTGAGAGTGAGAATATGAATCGTGAGCTGAGGAACTTGAATGTGAGCTAAGTGAGGTCACTGTTGAGTAGATCTAGTGGTTGAGCTGTGTAGGCATGTGGTTGTCAAGAAATAAGAAAATTGATGTAAGGTTGGTAGATGGGTCCTTTTTGTAAAGGATTTGGAGTTGTGAGATTCGAGGACGAATCTATATTAGTGGGGGAGAATTGTAACATCTGTGTCCCGAGAAAGGAAAGTTGATCGGATTGTTTTGGAGTTGTTGGTGGCATGATAACGGAGTGATGGTGATGGCTTTGATCGCTGTGTGTGGGCACGTTACAGACAGTAGTAGTTGTAGAGTTTGGAAGGGACGAAGATGGGTTAATAGTTGAGTTTGCGAAGTTGTCGGGTTGGCGGTGGTGGTGATCTCCGTCTGTGGCATTGATAGTTGGTGGTGTTGTGAGGCGTGAGGAGATGAAGGAGTATTGATGTGGTCTGATCTTAATCGCTGGGTTGCAGGTGCGAGATTGAAGACGTATTATTGTTGAAGTTGTTTGATTAAGTTTTATTATTTTATTATTTTTAGGTCTTGCGTTCGGGAAATGTAGGGTGTCCGGGGAGTTCTAAATTTTTGCAGAATTTCTTCGCGAAAGTTTCTACTTTTGGCTAACGTGAGTGCAGTACCGTGGTCGGACTAGATTTAAGGGAGTTTTCGGCTTACTGTTTATATTAGGAATTATTTTCCGTGGCTGCGTGTTTTAATTTTATTTTTGGTATTTGAGCTATTATAAAATTCCGAAAAAATTGCTAAAATTAATGTCGTGATTAAATGGTTGTCTTGCTGAATTTTATTTATTTATTCCGGTATAAAAATATTTTTAGTTAATTATTAACTTGCTGAAATTTATTAATTTATTTTGGAGAATAAATGAGTTATTAAATTGCTGAAAATAATTATTATTTTTATAATTATTGCTGAAATTTCTGGGTTAATTTTGATGTTTGTTGTAATCTTTTACGAGCATAAATTTATGCCGGGAAATCTTTCTGTATTGTCTGTCCGTATTGAACCTAGTAGACGGGTTGATCGCCTCCTCAGTATTTATTAAATACTGACTGCGTCTATTCGTAATGGCGCAGGTAAGGAAAAAAGAAAAGAGTCTTAGCTGGAGCTCGTGGAACTGCGGCTGTGTGATGAGATGACATACGGGGATATTGTTTTATTATTTATTTCGGATAGTTGCTTATTTATGAATTGCTGGAACCGTTAGGCTTCTAGATTTGCTATGCGTTTTATTGGATATTATCTTATGGGAAAAGCTGAATTTGGTTGAGTTGCGTTAATTGATTTACGTAGTTGATGATTTATTATTTATGGGAATAAAAAAAAAAATGGGTCGGGGTGTTTTAGGATAAGTGTAAATTTTGTGAAGCACCAAGATATAAGTGTAGCAAATGACGAACCAAAATACCATTTAGTCGTATGTGGTATTTACCTATTACCGACAAACTGAAAAGAATGTATCATAGTGAGAAGACTGCAGCGGCAATGAGATAGCGTGATGAATACGAATCAGAGGAGGGAGAAATGTGTCATCCATCTGATGCATCAGAGTGAAAATATTTTGAACAGCTACATCATTGATTTGCTGATGAAACCTATAAACGTTTATCTTGGATTATGTACATATGGCTTCAATCCATTTGGTGTGTCTAGTGATCATTCGTTATGGCATGTGATCATGACTTCATATGATATTGCAAAGAAGAGTGCTTGTTTCTTACAATTTTAAAATTTGGACCAAATCATCCACGAAATAGTCTTGATGTCTTCTTTTGACCTCTCATTGATGAGTTAAAGGAACTATGGTCTAATAGTGAGGCATACAATATGGACAAGAAATATTCAACTCTTATCTTTTGACAACGTGTATTAATGCAATTGGGCAGATGTTTAATTTAAAAGCATTATTAATTTATTTCATATTTTAAATATAATATATATTTTAACCAATAGAATACTTTATTTAATATTATAAATAGAATTTTATATAATGTAGATATTTTTTTTTAGTAGTATTCAAATTATCAATTTTATTTAAATTCAGCAAAATAAAAATATTTTAATTAAATTAAACAAGAATAATAGATTCTAATTTGACCGTAAATGATTTAAATTTTATTTAAAATAACAAAACGAAGATTTAGTTCAATTATCTACTTCATGAATTACACTATTACTCACAACCATATTTTATTTCACAACCATGAAACTATTCCTTATTATTACTTGGAATATAGTAAGGAAAAAAAAAATCATTACACTGTATGGAACTTCTTATATAAAATCTGATAATAGCTTGACAATGGAATCCTTATGATCATTTTTCACTGATTTAGGTTATGGAAGAATGTTTTCGAAAAGAAATCACCTCTTGAGAAAAATACTTTTATTCAGCTAAGCAATTCTGGTAGATTATTTTGTAAAGAAATTAGATGATTTTGTAGAGAATGTTGCAATATGCAATTCACCTGAGCTCCTTCATTTTCCTTTCATCTGAGATCCTAACTTAATACATATTCCCTAATATTTGTAACACCCCAACTGTGGACAACCTATGAGGCCCATTTTGTTTAAAATAATTGTCATAGATAAACCCTAAACCACTAGAGGCCCATTAAGGTAATTAATCTCACGTAGCCTAACCCTAGAAGCTTACAATATAAATAGAGATTTAGACCTTGTTAGTCTTCAGAATCTTAAAACCCTAGCAAAAAAGAGAGAGAGGCCAATACCTTTGGGAGCCGCCCCCTAGCCTAGTCATTGTCGGTCTGATGTCATATTTCCGCTGTGGTCCTCACCATCGTCCATCCGCTGTTAGAGGCACCACACTCCACTATTGCCAAAGAGAGAACTAGAGAGAAGAATATGATATATCCTTAGGATATACCCCATTTGTAAAAACTCAATGGTCCCAAGCTGTTATAGCTAAGGTAATATCGTAACTTGTTAGATGTGATGTTTAATGTGATATATGTTGATGCTTAGTTGCAGACGTGATGAGCGATTATATTTTAAAGTGATATGAAAAGTAGATCTATTTTCAAATATTTTATTTCTTGTTTTTTCGCATTTCAACAGATTTTCACTTGCAAGTTTTCTTTTGGGCGCTTAATCCTTCTATAAAATTATATCATTTTATTGCACTTTTCTATTGCAGTTCATAATTGAAAACTTAACACGAAATTAAATGAACATACCTTTTGTTAATGGTTAATCGAATTTGAGATCTTCTTTTTAATATGTATCCAAATCTAACACTAAATTTATAAAATATATTAGCACAAAATTCGATTCAAATATTTAAAATTTTCAATAAAATAAATAAAAATATCTTTCATGGATGATTAATCGGATTCATTTCATTATTTTTAATATCTATATAATTTGTGCCGATTATATTCTATAAAAGTTAGTGTGAGATTTGGATTACATAAAAGAAAATATCTAGAATTTTGTTAATCACTCACAACTGATATGATCGTTCGTTTTCATGTCAATTTTCAGATATTTGAATAAATTTTATGTTCTATAGATTAATGTGTTTTTTAGATTAATAAAAAATGTAGGTTTGGTTAGGAAATACATTGGTGGGAATGTAGCTGTATATTTGAGTGCTATAGAATTTAGAATTTTTAATTTTTTTTTTTTTTTGCTGTATAATTTTTGTTGAGATAATTTAAAAGCATATTGGTAAATTTTAGGTATATGCTATAAATTTAATTTTTATGTAAAATAAGAATGTTGTAATATTTAAAAAGCTATAGATAAAATATTAAATTAATATATAATTGTTAAAAAAAAAAGCTTATGCACGTATATGCATGATACAATATGTACTATATGCCTCTAGTTTAATTTCTCTTGGAAGATGAGAGGCATTCCTTAAGACCGTCTCCAACCGATTACTCCATTTTAAACTCTTAAATGGAGTAAATCCTTCGCTTCCGATGAGCTTCAACCTACGGTCAACGCAGCAGTGTTCCCTAAGCATCACTGTGATCTTTCACGTCGGTTGGAGCTTCAAAATCATCTCCGTTAAAATTTGATATCGACTTCAATCGACAAAGACCATATAAATACTCTCCGCCACCGTTCTGTCATTGTTACAATGACGCCGTTCAACAAAACAGTTTCAGAGAGAAATCTAAAAGCGAAGTGAAAGGCAAACGGGACAGACCATAATTTTCTTAAGGTCAGAAGATTTCACAACCAACGGTAGAATGGAATCTCCTTCGCCCTCCGATGAGCTCCAACCAACGGTGAATGCAGATCTGAGTGTTCACTGAGCATCTGCGTTAACGAAATGACTCCAATCTCTCACGCCGGTCGTGTTAATTATTAATTGAGTTTATGTCTACATAAAGTTTATTTAGTTAAGACTTCAGAGTCATGTCTAAAAGTTTTGACTTTTAGATTAGGTGTGGAAGAGACACAACTCTCCACTTATGTCAGTTGTGTCTGATTGTTTTCTATATAAATCAGTTTTGTCCTGACGTAAATAACAAGTTTCAGTTTAAATAAAATTTTCTATTTTGTTCTTGTCTTCTTTAAAAGAGAAGAGATCATTTTCTGTCTCTTACTATGTTTCTCCATTATATATTAATTGATTGTAAAATCAATATTCCAACATGGTCGGAGCTCCAACATCTCCGTTGGAATCAGATCTCGATTTCAATTAACAAACTCCAAAGAGAAATCCAAACGAAAGAACAAATGCAAAGGGCAGGTACACGGAACAATGTGAATAAATTTCGCCAAAGATATGTAAACCCTAATTTTCTGTTTTCAAATCAATGTTTAAGGTAAAAGATTTCACAACTTGTATGGACAACAAACATTTTACTCTTATCTTTTTCACAAACGTTTTCAACAACGTGCATGCAATTTCACCGATGTATAATTCAAAAGTATTATTAAGTTATTTTATTTTTAAATCTTATTACATAAAGCGTGGTTGCATTCAGGAGATTTCGACACGTGTCAAAATTATAATAACGACATCAAGACACATGTCACTTAATTTATAAAATTTTAACACGTGTAACAAATATTATGTTATTTTGTTTTTTTTTCTTTAATAGAAAAAGAAAACGAATGAAATAGATCAAATAATTAAATAGTTATTTTTTAATTCTCCACTATCATAATTTTTAATGAAATAGGACACATCGTAATTATGTTCATATACAAAAATTATTTTATACTTTTTGTGATATGTTTATAATAAAAAATATTATCTTATTTTTGTTTTTCATAATAGAAAAGGAAAACCAACAAAAAATAATAATAATAAAATAGATAATTTTTTACTATGTATTTTGCTAATATGGGTTAAATTTTATTATCTCAATAAAATTTAAAATTTCTTGTTAGATTATTTAACCTCCAATAATTTTTTTTATCACACAGTTAAGGAAGTCCGAATTGTTTTCTCCCGAAATGAAATAAGTAAAAAAAGAGAGGCAGCAATCTACTCAGAGAGAATTGCTTCTTGAAGCCAATTCTCATATAATCTGGATCCTATAGTTGTATTTTGAGTATTTCGGATATCTATTCGATTTTCGGTTTGGTTCGGATTCGGTTCTACAAAGAGTCAAGGACCCATTCGGGTTCTTTGGATATAGGAGTTTAAAAACCCAGTCGGGTTTTTAATCGGTTTGAATTTGGGTTTGCTACTCTTTTCGGGTCAGATTTGGTTCGATTTTTTGGTTCCTAGTATTTTTGCTAGGCATATCTCACACGGTGATCGAGAAAAAAAAGATGGAACCAAAAGCTATTGAACGTGGTATAGATTTTTACTATGTTGATAATGAAACTGTAATATAGAAAGTTAAATTAATTTGTTCATGTAGAAAAATAAATTTTTGTAAATAATTTTTTTTTTTAAGAAAACATGCTTTACACTTCTTTTCCTAAAAAAAAACTATATCATTAACAACAAATATTTAATTTAGCAATTTAATTAAATTTATTTTATTTTAAAATTTAAAACCCGTCCATTGGAAGGGTCGTTATCTAGTGTTATATATAGTTTAACCAATTAAATACTTCATTCAGTGTTATAAAATAAATTTCATATAATACAGATATTTATTTTTGCTTCACAAGTATACAAATTTTAATTTTATATAAACTCAAAAATATAAAAATATTTTATTTAAATTAAACAAGAAAAATAGAATTTAATTCGACCGTAAAAAAATCAAATTTAATTTAACATAAAAATAATCAATTGAATGAATATTGAATTGAATTAATATTCGCTAGATTTTGTACAAAATAATTTTGCGAATTTTGGAGAGAACTTTTTCCTTCTAAGGGTATTTGAAGATTCCCTTAGTTAAAGACCAATATGATCCCGACGTTAGAATTTACAATTAACAACTTTGATCTCACTTAGATTCTTATCAACAATATCCATCACTAAAATTTTCTCCTGCAAAACAATAAAAGATTTCAACTCTCTTAGGCTCTAAACGAATTTCATGTAAAGCAAAATCATAATCATGATTTCAAAGACTATCAAGTGCATAAAATAAAGCGAAAATTTCCCCAGTCTTCTTCAACAAAACATGCTCAAAAGGTAAATAAGCATTGTTCACTCGAATATTAAATTCCCCTTGTCATTTCTTTTATTCCATGTTACTATGTGTAAAGAAATCTTTGCTTTAACATCAATCTTAGACCTAAAAATTTCCTTCTCAGAATTTTCTTTTTTCTTCTGAATCCTTTCAAACTAAACAATTCTCTTCAAGTGTTCATTGTTGACATATACAACACACTCATACACATTATCCCCGTCAATACCGGTGATAGATCTCATCGATATTTTACTGATCTTCTCAAGAAGACGTTGTGAGCTTTGAGCAATCTAATCAATTGAATGCTTGAACTGGTTGAAGTTGTAAAGAGTCGGATGTTACAATGCTCTTCTAGAAAGAAGATGAAATATGGGATAAGTGTAAATTTTGTGAAGCACCAAGATATAAGTCTAGCGAAGGACGAACCAAAATACCATTCAGTCGTATGTGGTATTTACCCATTACCGACAGACTGAAGATAATGTATCAGAGTAAGAAGACTGCAGCGACAATGAGATGGCATACTGAACACGAATCAAAGGAGGGAGAAATGTGTCATCCATCTGATGCAGCAGAGTGTAAAAAATTTTAACAGCTACATCGTCGATTTGCCGATAAAACCTGTAAACGTGTATCTTGGATTATGTACATATGGATTCAATCCATTTGGTATGTCTTGTGATCATTCGTTATGGCCTGTGATCATGACTTCATATGACATTGCAAAGAAGAGTACTTGTTTCTTACAATTTTGAAATTTGAACCAAATCATCCACGAACTAGTCTTGATGTCTTCTTTTGAGCTTTGATTGTTGAGTTAAAAGAACTATGGTCTAACGGAGAGGCATACGATATGGACAAGAAATGTTCTAGTTTTATCTTTTGACAACATTGATTCATGCAATTGTGCAGATGTTTAATTTAAAAGCATTATTAATTTAGTTCATATTTTAAATGTAATATATATTTCAACCAATAAAATACTTCATTCAATATTATAAATAGAATTTCATATAATGTAGATATATATTTTTTTTGTTTCACAAGTATTCAAAATTTTAATTTTAGTTGAATTCAACAAAATAAAAATATTCCAATTAAATTAAAAAAGAATAATAGAATCTAATTCGGTTGTTAAAATTTCAAATTTAATTTAACATAACAAAACGACGATTTAGTTCAATAATCTGCTTCATGAATTACACTTAGTTTAAATAAAGATTCAAATTTAATTTAACATAACAAAACGAAGATTTAGTTCAATAATCTGCTTCATGAATTATACTTAGTTTAAATGTTCTCATATTGAATTAATAATATTCGCTAGATTTGATACAAAGGAATTTTGCGAATTTTGGAGAGAAATCTTTCCTGCTAACGATATTTGAATATTTCCCTTAATTACAGACCACTATGATTGCTTGAATGTACAATTAATAGTTTTGAGCTCACTTAGATTCTTATCCACAAGATCCATCACTGCAAATTTCTGCTACAAAACAATCAAAGATTTCCTCTCTCTCTTAGACTCGAAAAGAAGTACTTGTAAAGAAAAATCATAATCATGATTCCAAAGACTAACAAGTACATGGATAAAACGAAGATTTTCCTCACTCTTCTCCAACAAAACATTCTCAAAAGGTAAATTAGCATTATTCACTTAAATATTTAATTCCTCTTGTCACTTCTTTATTTCATGTTCCTAGAAGTCAGCCAAGTTATACCTCAACATCTTCATTAAGTAGAAATAATACATAAATTAAACTGATGGGCCAATTTATACACCGATTATATGGTGACTGTACATCTGAATCTGATGACGTGTCATCCACGTCATAGTAAACAGATGACATGTCATCCACATCATCGGCACAATGTTGTTCTTTTTTTACAAAATCTTGAAATGAAAATTAACGATGGACATCATTTCCGTCTCATCTCGTTATATCCCGTCTTATCTCATTTCTAGTTTTGAATTCATATATTTACATAGAAATGTATTCTCATAAGTCAGTGTTCTAAAACGCGCTAGGCGTTTGCTAAGCGGTAGGTGAACGCCTAGCACCTAGCCGTATGCGCGGCGGAGACTAGACGGATAATATATTTTTATAAATATATATATATTGTATATAATCTCATAATTATATTAATTTTGATAAATATACAGTTTTAAAACATTATTTTAAAATGAATATAATTCACTAAGCTTATAAAATAAATAAATAAATAATATTTTACAATAAAATACTTTTACATAAAATATATATAATCATACAATTTTTTACTAAAAGATTAAAATTTTTTACTAAGCATCCGTATAGGCCGCGTAATCGAGCGCATAAACGCTATTAAGCGCCCGAACTATTCAAAACCGCATAAATCAATGTATAGCATAAAATATGTGCGTCTGGCCACCGTATAGCGCCTAAACGCCACATAGGCGTCCGTGTAGGCCATGTTTTAGAACACCAATATGTGGTAGAAACTTTCAATTTCCGTTGGAAAACCTAAATTCCTGAAATACTATTTGAGAAAAATTTATACTAAATAATATGTTATATATATAACATAATATGATCATATAGAATATTACATACAAAAATAATCTAAAATTTTTTAACTTTTCTAAGATGTACTAATTTGTTATTATATTGTATTTCATTTAAAATTCTAGTTTTGTCTTATATAAACTGAAAGCTTATAATTTTGTTTCAATTAATTTTATTTTAATTGAAATCTTAGAAAACCTTATAAATTTTCTAACTTTATATATATATATCTTAATGAAAAATTAGTACATCTTAGAAAAGTTAGAAAATTTTAGATTATTTTTGTATGTAATATTCTATATGACCATATATATATGTTATTTAGTATAAAATTTTCTGAAATTGGATTTCAGGAATTTCAATTTTCAAACGGAAATTGAAAGTTTATACCATATGAAAATACATTCACATCTAAAATATGAATTTGAGACTTAAAATGAGATAAGACGGGATAAGACGAGATGTGACGGAAATATCCACCCCTAATTTTTATTTCAAGATTTTGTAAAAAACTAAAACAACAACAACAACAAAAATATTGTGCCGATCACGTGGACAACACGTTATCTATTTACTATGATGTGGATGACATGTCATCTCTATTTGTATGAATTAGTCTAATTTTTATAATTGGTGTATAACTGGTCCATCACATTAGTTTATGTATTATTTTGGCTTAATTAAAATGTTAAGGTATAAATTGGCTGACTTCCCAATGTTCCTGTGTGGAAAGATATGTTTGCTTTAACATCAATCTTAGACCTAAATATTTTCTTCTCAAAATTTTCTTTTTTCATATGAATCCTTTCAAAATCAGCAATTCTTTTAAAGTGTTCATTTCTGACATAAATAAGCCAGGCATACACATTATCCCTGTCAATATCAGTGATAAATCTCATCGATTTCTCACTTATCGTCTCAAGAAGGCGTTGTGAGCTTTGATCTATATAATCAATTGAATGCCTGAACTCATTGAAGTTTTATAGAAAAGAAAAGTCTCTGTTTTGAGAGAATCACTGGGAATAACAGACTCAAACTCGTGTAAGATTCTATGTTTTTTCAAAAACCAGAAAAATCTAACTATAGAAACTGCTAAGAACATTACATTGCTATAATTGTACAAATATTAGCATAGTAAACAGATCATTACTTCTGGTTTCACTAAAATGAAGCAATGCTGGAAAGTCATGTAAAATTTGTAAAAATTCAAAGTTTGATAAGGTCGCTCACCAAAGAACGTGCAGCAATTAATCGTAACAGCAACTATCTATGAGGCACAATATATTTCAGGAAAATAGTTCCTCATAATTCTCAGAAGACAAGTCTAACACAGATGAAGATCTCCAATATTTAGCTTTTTGTAAATTGATTCATAAAGCGACCAAAGAGATATCATTTGTATTATCAAGAATATTGAAGAAACCCTAAAACAAATTACTTATACAAATCAATCAATCGGCGCAAAGAATCAACAAGCTAACATTACAAACATGTAACTAGAAAGAGCACAAAGAGGGAGGGATTGAGAGAAATTTACATCGATGTGAGCCAAGTGATTCGAAATCGTGTGAGGAAAGGCGGCGCTGAAGATCTGAATCTTTCTCTTCGCGAAACCCACGACCTTCGGTCTTCCTCTGAGCTGCTGATTCGCCATTTTCTCCAGCAATAGCTGACCTAAGCATTGTGTACCCCGGCATGGAGAAACATCAGCGGCGTCAACAGCTGTACCATCTTCATCCATTAGGTCATCTTCCTCTGGCTCAAAATCGACTGCTTCTGATTCTATGTTCGCTATAACTTCCGCCACCGTAGCTTCGAAATCGATTGAGATTCCGGCTGAGTTCCACCAACGGACGATCTTCTCTTGTAGAGGAATCAAAACTGGGACTGAAATAAGAGAAAAGGAGATCTGGCGACCAAAAAAAAAAGAAAAAAAGAAAAAAAAATAGAGAAAATAAGATCTTTTAAAAATAAATTAGAAAGGATATTTTCTAGTAAGTATTTTTCAATTTATCCCCCAATTTAATTTTAGAAGGTGGGGTGTTTACTTTTTTTTTTCTGCTATAACGTTTTATATATGGTATGTGCAATTATAATGGGTGCTATAAAACTTTTCACGCAAAAAATTTGACTCGCGTTCAGTTTTTATTTTTTGACTATAATTTATAGCGTTTGCTAAAATGCAAACACTATAAAAAATACAGGGTTAAGTCAAATATAGCAAAACTACATCAAACGTTATCTTTCAGTGCTAAGGATACTCAATATTCTTGTAGTGAGTAGAACAGAATTGCTGAATTGTTGTGTCTGTTTTTTGTTATTGCTGAATTGTTGAATTGGCTGACAAAAAAATTCAGTAAGAAGCTTTATTAACACCTCATCATAGCTTCAATTTCAATGTTTTATGACTTTTAGTTGAAAATGGCTTCAGTTCTAGTTATATAGGAGTAGAACAGAAGTGCTGAATATCTGAATTGTTGTTCTATGTAAGATTTGTCTGTCCAAATTCATTAGAAACTTAAGAGGCTTGATATTGCTGCTTGATTATCTTTCAGCAGCTGCAACATTTCAACATTTCATTGTTCTCTATTCTCATTTATTTGTTTTATTGTTTCTTTGGAAAAATGTTAATAAATAATTTATTCTGGTAATTACCTATTTCTACTAGTCTACCATGCCGGATGAGAGAGGCAGTGAGTATGGACTTCTTAGTCTTCGAAAGATAAAAGGTAGCCCCGAGCAAGAAAATAGCTGCTCAACGCCAGATTGAAGAGCAAGTAGCTGCTAATGCTCGACGTGATGCCGAAAAAGCAAAATGTGAAGCTGAATCTGCTCGACTTGCGTTAGTGCAACATAAAAACACCTTGAACAATAACACACATGCTCTTCCAACTATGAAAAAATCATCTTTTGAATTAGATTCTCTTGTTTTGTTTTTTTTTTTTTTTTGTAAAACTGTCTTTTGAACCATTCTCATTCTGTTTTGTAGTATTTTAACTTAACATTTTTTTGAACAGAAGAATTTCATTCGAATATTTAAATTAATTTTTAAAAAACAAAATACTAATATATACGTAACAAAAACAAAATTTATAACTTAGTCGCTCATTAGTCACTGGCTAAATATTGTGACTGATATGTGACTCAAATTAACTCCACAGTCGCTATTAGTCACTAAACTTGTAATATTTTTGTTACTC
The DNA here is from genome assembly GCA_963667165.1 of Barbarea vulgaris. Taxonomy (NCBI): domain Eukaryota; kingdom Viridiplantae; phylum Streptophyta; class Magnoliopsida; order Brassicales; family Brassicaceae; genus Barbarea; species Barbarea vulgaris. Next base: position 10,639,169 of record OY763887.1, on the reverse strand, counting down.
CGAGTATCTATGAAGTTACAAAGTAGTCACATAATTTAACAACTCATTTTTAATTCCTTATAAGCTACGCAGTCGCTCATTAGTTACTAAAAATTGTAACTAATTATGGGATTTCAAAACACCAAGAATGTGTCATTTGTAAGCAAATCTTCTTAACACCATAAGACTTGATCTCACATTTTGAAGTTTTTTCCCTTTAGTCGCCACCATTGACGGTAACAAATCACATCAAAATTATTACCCGCAAATGGCGGAAGGTTCAGAAATTTTTTTTTACCTCCGCAACCACTCCGCCATTATCAAAATATTAACCGCAATCCTAGGATCCTAAATGATCCTACCTTTCTGGTGAGGAATAATTTTGACGTGAAATGTTACTGTAATTAGTGGCGATTGGAGTGAAAATCAGGGCTAACCCACCTAAACCCATTTATTTATATGAGTTTAAAAATTCAACCCAAACCCACTAAAATATTAGACAGACGGGATCACCTATGGGTATTGACCCTTTTTGATACCTCTAAAAAAATACATTAATTTTCATAAATTTTAGATCGAGTTAAATCATTTCAGTTTTTCAACTTTCTTTACAATGTGTTTGACATAATAATACGTTAAAATATATAAGTTTATTTTCTTTTATAGGAAATAAATTTACCAAAACAAATCCTGAAACAGATTCATGCACATAATAAATTCATCCTCATCATCATTATTATCTTAAGAAAATATTTACAGACATGGAAACATATATTTCCATAAATAGTGTTGGCAACTTCTTCTCTCTTTATAAAATTGTATATAAATACTTGAATAGGTTTCCGCTACTCTATCTCTACTACTATCTCTACCTATAGATTTCAATCCCTTGCATCTTCACTAACAAATACATAAAATCTAAATTATGGGATTTCAAAACCCCAAGAATGTGCCATTTGTAAGCAAATAATACTTGATCTCACATTTTGAAGCTTTTCACACCAATCGCCACCCTTGATGGTACCAAATCAAATCAAAATTATTCCTCGCCAGGAAAGCAGGATCATGTAGGATCCTAGGGTTCAGATTTAGGTTCATATAATGGCGGAAGGTTCGGATAACGTTTCTACCTCCACATCCACCACAACCACCACCTTCCGCCATTATCCAAACCTAAACCGGAATCCTGGGATCCTACTTGATCCTACTTTTCCGGTGAGCAATAATTTTGACATGAATTGTTACCATCATTCGTGGCGATTGGAGTGAAAAGCTTCAAAATGTTAGATCAAGTCTTGTGGAGTTGAGAATATTTGCTTACAAATGGCACATGCTTAGGGTTTTGAAAATCTCATGATTTAGATTTTATGTATTTACTAGTGAAGATGCGAGAAACTGGGATCTCGAGGGAGATAGTTGTAACGCCCGTGTTCCGAAAAATGTAGATTTCGGAAATTAAAACCGGGATTTATGCGGAGAATCTCTGGAAAATATTTCCGGGAATTTTTTTTGGAGTAATTGAGAAATTACGCCGCATTTTTTTCGTAGGAGTGTGCGGGAACGATTGGGAAGTTTGGGGTCCGTTTGTGAACTTTTGAGAGTTCAGGGACCAAATCCCAATTGTTTTTAATCTGATTAATCAGTTTGTCACCAACCCTTTTCCACCTTCCTTTTCCACCGCAGCCTTTCCCATTTTTCTCCACTAGGGTCACCCACCTAGCATCCTACCCCCTACAAAGCATCCTACTCCCTACAAGCAGCCTCCACCTCCATTATTTCTGAATTCAGCTCCTTCCTCCTTCAGCTGCCGACACTTCATCTGCAAAAGAAAAAGAAAAGAGAGAAAAAGAAAGGAGAAGGAAAAAGAGAGTGGGAGAGAGCTGTTTTGGTTGGAGAGCAAGTGAGCTAGAGTCTTGTGGTGCTGTGAGGGCGTGGAGAGTAAGAGAGAGGTGAGTCTTGGTGGCTGAGTGGGCGTGTGAGTCTCGAAGAAAAAGGAGACGGAGGTTGCTGTGGTGGTGTGCAAAAGAGGAGTAAGTTGAACAGCTGTTTCGTGGGTGAGAAGGAAAAAGGAGTTTGACCTAGCAAATCGTTTGCAAAGGTAGCGAATTTTTGTGGAGTTGTAGTTAAGTCTTATATCTAGATGTACCAATTTGCGGAATTGAATTTGTGTTATTATTCTAAAAGTTATTCACGTTTTCGTGAGGCGCTCTGTTTCAGACGCGAACCGGACCAACGTGGATTCAAAGGGCAATCGCGAGTTCGTCTGTCGTCGGATCATCTTGAAACTTTGAGAATTTTGTCATAAAAGTTTCTGCATTTGGTTAAGAGAAAGAAAAGTTATGACTGTGGAATCGAGGCGAGGAAGAGAGGTTGATCTACGACTCGTTGTTTGTTTAAGTATTTTATATTAAAGTTGAATAATTTCTTACACTTAACTTTGGGTTTCTGTAATCGTATTTTTATTGTTTAAGGAGTTATGCGAAAGTATTTTATTTATGAGTTAAATAATTTATTTCGTGTGTTTAAGTAGTCCGAAGGATAAATGATCGAACGATCTCGAGTCCGGTTTCTCATTTATCGAGAACCGTTGTAGACAACATAAATTGTCTATGAAAGCCAAGGTGGCTATACAGACCAACTTCGACTCTCAACTCAAGTCGTCGTATTCTGGAAAGATCAATCGATCAAATATCTTTTCGGTGTTTGTGTGTTGTATTTTATTGTTGGGGTGTTTAATTAATTATTATTCTTGAGTAGTTGAATTTTAATTGATTGAGGAAGTAATTAATATTCATGGGAATATTAATTATTGGTTTTGCAAAAAAAAAAAAAAAAATCGAGTGCGGTCGTTTCAATTTGGTATCAGAGCAATTACGGCTCTAGGACGGGATAGAAAATTAAATTGGGATTAATTTAATTTTCGGGTACGGTGATGCATGTGCAAACCGTTAGTGAATTGATTATGGGAGTTAATCAATTATTTGGGTATGGAGTTTTAGATCATCCTCTTCGAGCCTTTAAAGAGATTCCACGGTAAGTTATTTTGTGTTATTTAATTGTTGTTGTGGTTTGTTTATTTGGCTCAGTGGAGTTTGCCTTTGGGGCCAAGTTTTAATCATATATGTTTTCGTGGCTAAAGCTGTGGTGTCCGGTTTAGATCGGTTAATCTAAGCCGTGGAGGTTCGAGTCTGTTGTTGAGCCGGCTTCTGTGGTTGAAAGATTTGATCGAGGTTTCCTCTGTTTGGCTACGATGGCTAAAAGAGGCAGAGGTCGTGGTCGTGGTACCGGTAGGGGTAGAGGTCGCGGTCCGAGGAACGCGAGGGCTCCGGTGGTTGAGGAGAGTGTGACACTAAGTGTTACGGTTGAGCAGGTCAGGAACTCGCATACGGTTCGGTTTGGGACGGAGGGTGTTGCCGGTGTTGGTGCCGGTGTTGCTGGAGTTCCAGTGGGTGCTGCGGGTGTGGCAGCAGGGGTAGCTCCGGCCCAAGGGGATCCTATCGCGAATTTCGTGGCTTTGCTGTTGGAGCGGTTACCGGAGAGGGTACCAGCGCAGGCTCCAATGGTACCACCGGTAGTTGAGGTGCAACCAAGGGTTGTGGTTGCGGAAGAGCGGCCATCATATCTCAAAATGATGGAACAGCTGCAGAGGATTGGCACGAGATTCTTTCAGGGTGGTGCCAAACCTGAGGAGGCAGATGAGTGGAGGATGAGGATGGAACGGAATTTCCATTCGATTCGGTGTCCGGAGGAATACCAAGTGGATCTCGCCGTCCACTATCTGGAGGGTGACGCACATCTCTGGTGGAGAGGTGTTACGGCCCGGAGGGTCCAGGCAGAGATGTCTTGGGAGGATTTTATAGTGGAGTTTAACTCCAAATATCTTCCTCAAGAGGCATTGGACCGGATGGAGAGACGGTTTCTTGGGATGACTCAAGGGAACCGGACCGTTCGTGAGTATGAGGCGGAGTTTAACCGTCTCAGAGTGTATGGCGGTCATATCCTGGACGATGAGCAGGCCCAGGTGAGGCGGTTTCTGATGGGCCTTCGGGCCGAGTTGAGAAACCAGTGCTTGATGAGATCGTTTGACACAGTTGTGGATCTGGTTGAGAAGGCCGCGTTGCTTGAGGAGAGTCTGAGAGACGTGGGTGTGGTAGTCAGCCCAATTCCTCAGGCAAGGAAGCTTCCACATCAGTACGGTCCTAGCAAGGGTGACAAGCCAGCGCAAGGACAGAAGCGGAAGTGGGAGGGTCCTTCTAAGGGTAACCTAGGTGGTCAGGGATGCTTCGGATGCGGAAGCAAGGACCATAGGGTTGCGAATTGTCCTCAGAAAGGCAGAGCGATCGGGGATACTCAGGTGTGTTACCACTGTCATGAGCCAGGGCATATCAAGCCTAAATGTCCCAGGTTGCAGCAGGGAGTGGTAGCGGCGGCACCGGCAGATAGACGACCTGCAGTGACACCGAGGGTTTATACCATGGTGGAGTTAGGAGACCCGAGCTCCAAACCGATCACTGGTAAATTTTTTTTAAACTTACTCGAGTTAAATTCTTGTTTGTTTAAAAGTTATTGCTTTGAAAGTTTGGGCTAGGGTTCTTAGCATATGAAAGTTGTGTAGGGACCTTAATCGTGGGAGGAATTGAATCTCACGTTTTGTTTGATTCTGGAGCATCGCATTGTTTCGTTACTCCAGAATTGGCAGAGAGGTGTGGTATCCGGGGTAATCCGGGTGAGCATTTGGGGTTGGTTAAGGTCGCTGGAGGGAAGTTCTTGAGTAGTCTTGGTCGGGTTAAGAACGTGGATGTTCAGGTGGCCGAGGAGTCTATGCCAGCAGATTTGATCATCTGCTCCGTGGAGCTGTATGATGTCATCTTGGGTATGGATTGGCTGGGAAAGTTCAGAGCGCATCTGGATTGCCACCGGGGACGTGTCGTGTTCGAAAGAGAAAGAGGCAGGTTGGTCTACCAGGGAGTGAGACCTACAACCGGGAGTCTCGTGATCTCGGCAATGCAAGCTGAGAAAATGATCGAGCGAGGTTGCGAAGCTTATCTGGCGACTATTATTACCCCAGAGACTGTTGGAGAGGCTACGGTTCGGGATATTCCTGTTGTTCAGGAGTTCGAGGATGTCTTTCAGTCATTGCAGGGGTTACCACCATCTCGGTATGATCCTTTCACGATTGAGTTGGAACCCGGCACGATGCCGATATCCAAGGCTCCGTACAGGATGGCTCTAGCAGAGATGGCGGAGCTGAAGAAGCAGCTGGAAGAGTTGTTGGATAAGGGTTTCATCCGTCCGAGCAGTTCACCGTGGGGAGCGCCGGTGCTGTTTGTGAAGAAAAAGGATGGGAGTTTCCGGTTATGTATCGATTACCGGGAACTTAACCGAGTCACAGTGAAGAATCGGTATCCTCTTCCGCGGATCGATGAGCTGTTGGATCAGCTGAGAGGGGCTACTTGGTTCTCCAAGATTGACTTGGCGTCAAGATATCATCAAATTCCTATTGATGAGGTGGATATCCGGAAGACGGCTTTCAGGACAAGATATGGGCACTACGAGTTTGTGGTGATGCCATTTGGGTTGACGAATGCACCAGCGGCGTTCATGAGATTGATGAACGGAATGTTCCAAGAGTATCTCGATGAATCCGTGATCATTTTTATAGATGATATTTGGGTGTATTCGAAGAGTCCTGAGGAGCATAAGGTCCATTTGAGGAATGTTCTGGAGAAGTTGCGGGAACAGAAACTGTTCGCTAAATTGAGCAAGTGCAGTTTCTGGCAACGAGAGATTGGATTCTTGGGTCATATTGTCTCCGAGAAGGGGGTTTCTGTTGATCCAGAAAAGATTAAGGCTATCAGAGAATGGCCAAGGCCGATGAATTCCACTGAGATCAGAAGTTTTGTTGGTCTAGCGGGCTATTATCGGAGATTTGTCAATGGGTTTGCGAGTATGGCTCGGTCCATGACAAAGCTGACCGGAAAAGATGTTCCGTTCGTGTGGTCTCCAGAGTGTGAGGAGAGTTTTACGAACTTGAAGTCAATGTTGACGAGTACACCAGTTTTGGCTTTACCGGAGCCGAGTGAGCCTTTTGTGGTGTACACAGACGCTTCGAGATTGGGTCTTGGTTGCGTGTTGATGCAACAAGGGAAGGTTATTGCTTATGCTTCCCGTCAGTTGAGGAAGCACGAGAACAACTATCCTACCCATGATCTCGAGATGGCTGCAGTGGTTTTTGCCTTGAAGATTTGGAGATCCTATCTCTATGGCGGGAAGGTCCAGGTATTTACAGATCATAAAAGCCTGAAATACATCTTTACGCAGCCAGAGTTGAATTTAAGGCAGAGGCGTTGGATGGAGTTAGTGACAGATTATGACCTGGAGATAGCCTACCATCCCGGAAAGGCAAATTTGGTTGCAGATGCGTTAAGTCGCAAGCGGGTAGCTTCGGCTAGTGAGCGGGACATGGAGTCTTTGGTGAGTGAGGTTAGCACGTTGAGGTTGTGTGCTATATCTCAGGAACCGTTAGGCTTAGAAGCAGCGAATCAGGCGGATCTTTTGAGTAGGTCTGATTAAGGCTTCGGGTGATGTGGGGTCAGAATATCAGGTCTCTGCTAATGGGACTATTCTGGTAAATGGGCGGGTATGTGTACCCAAGGATGAGGATTTGAGACGAGAGATCCTGAGCGAAGCCCATGCGAGTATGTTTTCGATTCATCCAGGGGCGACAAAGATGTACCGGGACTTAAAAAGGTATTATCATTGGGTTGGGATGAAGAAAGATGTGGCTAACTGGGTTGCGGCTTGTGATGTATGCCAGTTAGTGAAGGCTGAGCATCATGTTCCGAGCGGGTTGTTGCGAAGTTTACCCATTCCGGAGTGGAAGTAGGATATGATTACGATGGATTTCGTGGTTGGCTTGCCCGTTTCGCGGACCAAGGATGCTATTTGGGCCATTGTTGATCGTTTGACCAAGTCAGCACATTTCCTGGCCATCAAGAAGACCGATGGAGCTGCGGTGTTGGCTAGGAAGTATGTCAATGAGATTGTGAGGCTTCATGGGGTACCTGTGAGTATAGTCTTAGACAGTGATTCCAAGTTCACTTCGGTGTTCTGGAAGGCATTTCAGGCTGAGATGGGTACTAAGGTACACCTGAGTACTGCCTATCACCCGCAGACAGATGGGCAATCCGAGAGGACCATCCAGACTCTCGAGGATTTGCTGAGGATGTGTGTGCTTGACTGGGGTGGTCATTGGTTTGACTACCTGAACTTGGTAGAGTTTACTTATAATAATAGCTACCAGGCGAGTATCGGGATGGCTCTATATGAGGCGCTGTATGGGAGGCCATGTCGTACACCATTATGCTAGACCCAAGTGGGGGAGAGGAGCATGTTTGGTGCAGATTTTGTTCAGGAAACTACGGAGAAGATCCGAGTTCTGAAGCTGAACATGGAAGAAGCGCAGGATCGACAAAAGAGTTATGCCGATAAGAGGAGAAAAGACCTCGAGTTTGAGGTGGGAGATAGGGTGTATCTCAAGATGGCTATGTTGCGGGGTCCTAATAGGTCCATTACGAAGACTAAGTTGAGTCCAAGGTATATGGGACCATTCAGGATTGTTGAGTGGGTTGGACCGGTTGCGTATCGGTTGGAGTTACCTGAGGTTATGCAAGCATTTCACAAGGTTTTCCATGTGTCAATGCTGAAGAAGTGCTTGCATAAGGATGATGAGGTTGTAGCTGGGATTCCGTCAGATCTTTAGCTTAATATGACCTTAGAGGCAAGACCGGTAAGGATCCTCGATAAGAGAATCAAGCAGGATCGTAGGAAGAAAGTTTCAATGATCAAGGTCTTGTGGGATTGTGACGGGGTTGAGGAGGAGACATGGGAATCAGAAGCGAGGATGAAAGCAAGGTTCAAGAAGTGGTTTGAGAAACAATCAGAGACTTGAGCTTTCATCGATGGTTTCCAGTTTCGGGTTATTTTGTTAGACATTTTGTATTCGTTTTGGTGTTGTAAACGATTAAATACATTATGTTTCCTTTCATTAATAAGATGAGTAGTTCTTATTGTTGATGGTCAGTGTTGTCATAAGTTTTAACGGAACATGAGATTCTGAAAAGAGTTTTTATGTGGATTTTAAAAAAAAACTTGAGATATAATCGGAAAAGATTATGTGGGTACCCTAGGTGACGGGGTATGTTGTGGGGTAACCTGAGTAGTGGTTATGGAAAAGATAATATTCCGGGTTGGAATGTGAGTGATGCCGGTATTACTTTGTAAGGTGGTATGCGGATCACGAGAGGTAGTTTCCGTCGGGAGTGCTTATAGACATATGTTGGTCATGTTGCTCAAGGGACGATTGGTCCTGTACAACTCTTAGGAGGATGGATAGTTCCTCTGATATCAAGAACTCGAAGGGTATATAGCTCAGGGTGGCGTGGTATAAGATAACGAGAACCCGTAAGGTTATACTTTCCAGAGTTGAGAGGAATGAGCGTGATATCCGGAACTCGCAAGGTATATAGCCCATAGTAGAGTGGTATGTGATTACCAAGAACTCGTAAGGTTATACTACCCAGAGCTGAGTGGTATGAGTGTGATACCTAGAACTCGTAAGCACTACAAGAAAACTGGCGCGAAACTGACGGACAAATCCGTCGGGATTGGCCAATCCCGACGGATTTCCGACGGATTCGTCCGTCGCTTCTATCTCGTCGGAAATGGAAAATCCGTCGGAAAACCGTCGGTATTTCCGACGGATTTTCGACGGATAATATGAATCAGAAATCTGTCAGAAATCCGTCGGTTTTCCGGTTCCGGCAAGCCGTCGGAAATCTGTCGGTTTACGTGTTCCGGCGAGCCGTCGGGAATCCGTCGGTTTACGTGTTCCGTCAAACCGTCGGAAATCCGTCGGTTTACTCGTTTCATCATTCCGTCTGAAATCCGTCGGAATATAAGCCCTCGGAAATACGTCGGAATATTTCCGACGGATTTCCGACGGCATATTACCGACGGATTGGCTAAATTATAATAAAAAAAAAATTATTTAATAAATAATTATATATTCCGAATATTAATTAAAAAAAATTATTTAAAATCTAAAATAATTTAATAAATATTTAAAAATATAGAAATGAAATAAATATTAATAATAATAATTTAAAACAATTACAAAATTCATATTTTATATAATTAAAAATTCAAAAATTAAAAAATTAATTCTCAAATATTGAAAAAAAAATAATAAAATATATTTACAAATATCCTATATAAATATACAAATCAAAATTTAAATCTATCAATCGAAAATCTAAATATAAGATTTCAAACCTTAAACTAACATTAAAAACCAAAATCTAAATCTAACATTCCAAACCTAAAACTAAACATTATAAAAACCTAAAATAAACATTTCAAACCTAAATCTAATTACAAAACCTAAATCTAACATTATTATCCTAAATCTAAAATTCCAAACTGATAATCTAACATTCAAAACTTAAATCTAACATTCGAAAATCTTAATATAACATTATTATCCTAAAACTAAAATTCCAAACCTAAATATGTTAATTGAAAACCTAAATCTAACATTCCAAAATATAAATCTAATAATTTTATCCTAAAACTAACATTACAAACCTTAAACTAACATTAAAAACCATAATCTAAATCTAACATTCCAAACCTAAAACTAAACATTATAGAAACCTAAAATAAACATTTCAAACCTAAATCTAATTACAAAACCTAAATCTAACATTATTATCCTAAATCTAAAATTCCAAACTTAAATCTAACATTCAAAACTTAAATCTAACATTCGAAAATCTTAATATAACATTATTATCCTAAAACTAAAATTCCAAACCTAAATATGTTAATTGAAAACCTAAATCTAACATTCCAAAATATAAATCTAATAATTTTATCCTAAAACTAACATTATAAACCTTAAACTAACATTAAAAACCAAAATCTAAATCTAACATTCCAAACCTAAAACTAAACATTAGAAACCTAAAAGAAACATTTCAAACCTAAATCTAATTACAAAACCTAAATCTAACATTATTATCCTAAAACTAAAATTCCAAACCTAAATCTAACATTCAAAACTTAAATCTAACATTCGAAAATCTTAATATAACATTATTATCCTAAAACTAAAATTCTAAACCTAAATAAGTTAATTGAAAACCTAAATCTAACATTCCAAAATATAAATCTAAGAATTTTATCCTAAAACTAACATTATAAACCTAAATCTAACATTGAAAACCTTAAATCTAACATTGCAAAATCTAAAATATAACATTTTTATCCTAAAACTAACATTCAAAACCTAAATCTATAACATTCAAAAACCCTAAATTCACAAATTTCTTAAAATTCATTCAATATATATATATATACTAACCAAACTTAAAATCTAACTTTGAAAACCTAAATCAAACATTCTAAAATCTAAATATAAGATTCCAAACCTAAAACTAAGATTCAAAACCCATATCTAACATCACAAAAACTAAATCTAACATTCCAAAACTTAAAACTAACATTCCAAACTTAAAACTAACATTTATAACTTAAAACTAACATTAAAAACCTAAATCTAACATTCCAAACCTAAATCTAACATTCCAAACCTAAATCTAACTTTGAAAACCTAAAATTTATAAAATTTGAAGAATTTCCTCTCATTTTTCGTGTGAGCTCGCGGAGAAGACGAAGCTTATAAACAGAATTTTCTGACGGCATATCCGTCGGAAATCCGTCAGAAGTTTTGAAATTATTTCGTAAAATTCAACTAACGCGGGACACGAAAACGTTTGATTTTGCCAAAATTTCACTGTCCGTCGGAAATCCGTCGGAAATTTCCGACGGATTTCCGACGGACTTTAGAAAAATATATGTTATTCCTTTTGTCAGACAAACCTTAAAAACCAACACGTGTTTCCCTAAACCCGTCGGAAATTTCCGACGGATTTCCGACTTTGAAAACCTAAAATTTTTAAAATTTGAAGAATTTCCTCTCATTTTTCGTGTGAGCTCGCGGAGAAGACGAAGCTTATAAACAGAATTTTCCGACGGCATATCCGTCGGAAATCCGTCGGAAGTTTTGAAATTATTTCGTAAAATTCAACTAACGCGGGACACGAAAACGTTTGATTTTGCCAAAATTTTACTGTCCGTCGGAAATCTTTAGAAAAATATATGTTATTCCTTTTGTCAGACAAACCTTAAAAACCAACACGTGTTTCCCTAAACCCGTCGGAAATCCGTCGGAAATTTCCGACGGATTTCCGACTTTGAAAACCTAAAATTTATTAAATTTGAAGAATTTCCTCTCATTTTTCGTGTGAGCTCGCGGAGAAGACGAAGCTTATAAACAGAATTTTCCGACGGCATATCCGTCGGAAATCCGTCGGAAGTTTTGAAATTATTTCGTAAAATTCAACTAACGCGGGACACGAAAAAGTTTGATTTTGCCAAAATTTCACTGTCCGTCGGAAATCCGTCGGAAATTTCCGACGGATTTCCGACAGTTTGTGGTTTCGTGAGTTTTTTTCGATTCGTTTCAATTGAAATGTGTTTGTAGTGTGGTTTATTAATGATTTCAATGATAAGTTTACAATATTCACCTCCGTTTATAAGAATTTATCAAAATTAAGATTTATACTTAGGAGCTAGTAAACATGTAAGTTAATGTATACATTTCATTATGTAGAACTTAAGTGTAAATCATCCCAAAATCTTGAAAACAATAATTTAACCTAAATACTAAGTTTAAATTATGTTATATCTAATAATCTTATAATATAATTAGTTGTTTGAGGTTTATTGTGTAAAATTTGTCAAAAAAGCCATGAAACCCCAAACTGTCGAAAATCCGTCGGAAATTTCCGACGGATTTCCGACGGTTTGCCCAAATCTGTCGGAAATTTCCGACGGAATTCCGACGGTTTGGGGTTTCATGGCTTTTTTTTTTAACCGTTTCAATTGAATTGTTTTTGTATTATGTTATATTCATATTGGTTTAAATGATAAATTTAGAATATATTAATCAAAATATCGATTGTCACTTAAGAACCGGTATTTAATTAATATTTATAATAATTTAAAAATTCACATACTTGAAAAATAATAAAATTCTAATTGTTTTTTAAAATAGAAAAAAACATAAACTTTAATATTAAATTATTCGAAATAAAAATTAAAACAACAGAAAATATTAAACATAAAGTGGTTTCTAACAAATAATTTAAAAAAACATAAACAAGATCTAAGGTGGTGGTGGTGGGTATTGAGCCATGAATGCTTCCATCCTAGCCGTCATCGCTTGGTTTTCCTCTGTGAGGCGTTGCACCGTAGTCTCGAGTTCCTCCACTTTAGCTTCTAAATGTGGGCCGTGAGAACCTCCGTAATAGCATGACGTAATGGAGGATGAAGTATCGTCGGGAAGACCATAATACCGGCCTTTAGACCTCGGAATAGCCTGCGGAAGCAATAAAAAAGTTGACTAAAAATTGAAAATGAATTAAAACTTGAATAAAAATAAAAATTTTACTTACCTCAAATACGAACTCGTTTTCCATCTCCAAAGGAACTTCGGTTAGGGGAGGGGTTCCTTCAACGATTGGTTGAGAAAGTAGGAACTCTTCACGCATCCTATTGACGTTCTCGACGATATCCAGAGTGACCTGATCGTGGATTACACCATCCTTGCCGGTGTGGACAGCTTGGAGCAATCTCAAATTAGATGGTTCGACACCATCTTCCCGAAACTGCATGCAAAATAATGTAATTGAGTAAAATTTGTGAATCTTAAACTTAAAAAAAATTAATGAATGAAAATTGAAGGGATAAAAAATAATAGTTCTTTTGCCTTCGTCGCCTTGCTCTTCGCACCTAGATTGTGCGTCGCTTTGCCCTTTCATTTGCGATCGCTGTTCCGGGATGCAGAATGTTTTGCGGCGGATTCTTTGGTAGACTCTTCATTCCAGTAAGCGATGAACCCGTTAAATAGATCCGGGTTCGAAGCCAAGTCCCTTGGCACATCATTCTGCTTCCACTTATCTTTCCACTCGTTTATCTTCCATGAATACGCCCGTGCGCATTTTTTATCGAATTCGCGTCTAACCGTAGCGGTTAAGTGACTGTCCCACCTGAATTCTTGCTGCAAATTAAAAATAAGATGAATTTGAATAATTTAAAAAATTTAAATTCAATTTTAATAGAAAAAAACAAAATAAATATATTACCGCAAATTGGCGAAACCACATATCCCTATCTTGGATCGGCATTGAGCTGTATGTTGGATATGGATGCTGAAGCATTCCTTGGCACATTCGGTTGATTGACTTTGAGATCCCAGTGTGCGAATCGTCAAACCTACAAAACAATTTAATTAATAAAACCCTAATTAGTTTAAAAAAGTACATTTATAAATTAAATAAATAAATAATTAAAAACACTTACCAAATGTCTCTTCCTCGACAATCTGGATGAAGACGTGGAAGTCTTTCTCGTCCCGGAAGAGCCATGAAGTCCTCGACACTCATCTGCGTCGGAGCAGTTGCGGATGGTGCCGGTGAATGAGTTTCCGGAATCTGTGTATCTGGAATATGTGTGGACGGCGTAGGAGAAATCCTCGCAGCTCTACTCCTACGGTGATGACGCAGTCCGCTCGTAGACTCGACGTATGCTCCATAATCCCTACATAAAAATTTATAACAAAACAGAATCATTATAAAATTTAAAAAATAGACATAAATTTATAAAATATATTTCATAAATCATTGTTCATAACTTATAATTTGAAAATAATTTTTAAAAAATAGACAAAAAAATACGAAAATCATTAAAAAAATTTAAAATTCAGTTTTTAAAAAAAAAATCATAAGAAATATATTTATTATTAATTGTCTCAAATAATTATAAATATGTTCACAATTATAAATATATCAATTATTTTCAATATATAAATTATAAATTTAAAAAAATAATTTATAATTGGTGTAATCAATTTCAATGTATAAAAATAAAAAAATCCAAAAATCCTAAATCAAAAAATCAATTTGTAAAATCAATTTCTATTTCAATTTCAATTCCAAAACCAAAAATTAAAAATAAAAAAATCCTAAATCTAGATCTAAAAATCATAATTTCAAAACCTAATATAGAAAATCCAAATCTATAACCAAATAACCCAAAATCATAATCCAAATTCCTAATCTAAATTACCTCAACCAAATCTATAACCAAATTCCTTAGATCTAAATTTCAAAACCCTAAATCCACAAATCTAACATATCAAACTCTTTATCAACATTAAAAACTTACATGTTTCTTTGATTTCCAGCCATTGGAAGAAGATTTGGTGTAAATCTTTCAAGAATCGAAGGTTTAGGGAGAATTGAGATTTTTTTGTTGAAATTTTCTTTGATTTCTTCGAATGAATCGCGAAGAAGACGATCTGGTTTATTTATCTGGGTATTCCGACGGATTTCCGACGGCTACTCCGTCGGAAATCCGTCGGAATTTACTAACATTTATTAACACGCGGCATTGGTTTATTAACATGCGGCATTGGGTCGGAAACAAGTTTATTTATTTTGAAACTCCTGAGGGTCGAACTGCAGCCCTCTAGGATAGTTTATACACTTTAAGTCATTGAACCATGTTTAGTAATTAGTTAAACATCAAAAGAGATATATATATATTCGCATTATAGGATTTAAAACAACAAAGGATTATACTATATATTGACATTTTTAGATTTAAATATTCACATTATATGATTTAAAACATGTTTTTAAATTAATATATATTTATTTATAACATTTATTTTGTATTTGAATATTGTTAAAAATGAATAAATTATTTTTGTTAAATAGCTGCGCTCGATTAGAGATGCCTACGTACCCATATCGGGATCAAGCCACACCGTAGTTCATTGCACAAATTTATTATTTTGCAAGATATTTTTTTATTCTCCTTGTTATTCTCCTTGTTCGTCTTCCTCTGATGATGTTGATCCTTCAGATGTAATTGAGTCTGTATCGTCATAAAATTCTCCTTGTTCTTCTTCTGACTCGGAATGAACTATACCGATTTGTGTGAAATCAACCACAAGATCGACACCAGTAGAGGCCGCAACTGGATCCATTGGAGTACTTATGCTTGGCTGCATGGCATCGTGTTGAGAAACTCCATAAATTCTTCCTCTAGGGCTTATTGCAGTAACTGTGACCCAAGGATCTGACCGCCGTGTTATGCGAGGGTAACGAATGTAGCACACCTATAAAGAAATACAGAAATTTTCGTAAGGAAGCGCCAAAATAAACATAAAAATTAGTAAAAACACAACATTTAATTGAACCAAACCTGATCTGCTTGTGACGCTAGAATGAATGGATCATAATGTTGTAGTCTCCGATTTGTGTTAACAGAAGTAACACCAAATTGGTCCACGGCAACACCACGACCAAGTACTGGATCATACCAATCACACTTAAAAACAATGCACCTCAAGTCTAACATTCCTGGGTACTTAACTTCCAATATTTCCTGAAGAATGTCGTAGTAAACATCATTACCAGACTTCACAGAAACACCATAATCTGCAGATGGTCTTGTCCTTCTTTCGTCATGAATCCTAAACCCATATCTCCGACTGCAATACCTAGGATAAGACTTTGCACGGTAGATTGGACCACTAACAAATTCCATTAACCATGTGGGAAATGTGGCTCCGCTCTTTATTCCTTCAGGAACCTAGGAAAAAAATTAACCGAAATTAACATAAATGACATTGACACTTATTTGAAAATAATAGGGTTTTGTTAAATCTTACGTAAAATTCCCTAAACCAAGTCAAAAAATCTTCCTCCTTATGCTGTTGCAGCTCTTCTTCTGACTTATCCACAAACCACCCGCGTATTAATGCCATGTAAATCCTGTACGAAAACCACATTTGTATGAAAGTTAATAAATTAAATATAATATATTCGAATATATGTATACATTGTGATAAATAAAGTTTGTTACCTTTCATATTCCGCAATTTCCTCACAATTTGTTAGGATATACGTATGCAAGTGTTTAAACTCTTGTTGTGATGATGTGCGTGTCTTGCTTTTTCCACTCACTCGACCAACTTGGGAAAACAACTCAGGAACTACGATGGGATAAATCGCTCTCTCATTACGATCATCATGGCGACCAGGACGTCTACTCTTTGTACGAACTTCGGATGGGAAGTAATATTCAGCAAACTGTGACGCTTCTTCGTTGAGGCTCTGTGCGACAATAGATCCCTCTACTTTACTTAAATTTTTAACCTTTTTCTTCAGATGAAACATATACCGCTCAAAAGGATACATCCAACGGTATTGAACTGGGCCTCCTAGTGCAACTTCTCGTGGGAGGTGGATAGGAAGATGTTCCATCACATCAAAGAAAGATGGTGGAAATATCTTTTCAAGGTTACAAAGGATCACGGGGATATTGACCTCTAAGTTTCGGATTCATCAACAGTAAGTGTTCTTGTGCATAAATCTCGAAAGAAAGAACCAACTCCTGCAATTGCTTGGTAGACATCTGGATCAAGAAGATGGGCAAAAGCGAAAGGAAGAAGACGCTGCATCACAACATGACAATCATGACTCTTCATTCCTGTAAATTTCCCTTCTCCATAATCTATGCAATTACGCAGATTTGATCCGTATCCATCGGTGAATTTGACATCATCGCGAATCCAATCAAAAATTCCCTTTTCTTATCTCCTTGCAACCCGTACGGAGGAAATATGTATTTACCATCCGGCTGAACTTCAAGAAAAGCCCTATCGCAAATATCGGCCAAGTCTAATCTAGATTTGATATTGTCTTTCGTCTTCCCTTTGACGTTTAAGACAGTGTTCATGATGTTCTCAAAGAAGTTTTTCTCAACGTGCATCACATCTAGATTGTGCCGCAATAAATGGGTCTTCCAGTAAGGCAGATCCCAAAAAATACTCTTCTTGTGCCAGTTATGAACTTCACCGGCACCGTACACAACTTCATGTCCATTACCCCCATAGTCAGGAGTCCTATCAGCACCAAAATCTCTCAATTGTTCTAATAAAGTATATCCGTCTATCTCAGGAGGTGGCGCATCAAACACTTTCTTAGACTTCGTAAACAATGTTCTAGACCGACGATACGGATGATCACTCGGTAGAAACCTTCTATGACAATCAAACCAACAACTCTTTCTTCCGTTCCTAAGTTGGAATGCATCAGTGTTGTCTTGGCAATACGGGCATGATAATCTCCCATGAGTTGTCCATCCAGATAACATACCATATGCTGGAAAATCGCTTATGGTCCACATAAGAACCGCACGCATGTTAAAATTTTGTTGGCATGAAACATCGTAGGCTTCAGCACCATGCTCCCATAGCATTTGTAACTCATAAATCAATGGCTGGAGGAATACATCGAGTGATCTCTTCGGATGATCTGGGCCAGGAACAAGAATGGAGAGAAACAAAAACTCTCGACGCATACACAGAGATGGAGGCAAATTGTAAGGAGTTACAATTACAGGCCACAACGAATACTTCCTTCCATGCTTCCCAAATGGGTTAAAACCATCTGTGCATAACCCGAGGTACACATTCCGGCGCTCGTACGCAAAATCCGGATAGGTAGACTGAAAATGTTTCCATGCCTCTGCGTCTGAAGGATGTGTAATATCTCCATCTTGACGATGCTCTCCATGGCATCTCATTGGCTCTGCCGTACGCTGAGATGTATATAACCTTTTCAATCTATCTGTTATTGGTAAATACCACATACGTTTATATGGAATTGGAACTCGACCACTCGTTTCCTGATACCGCGGTTTGCGACAAAATCGACAGCTGTTACAGTTTTCATCTTCTCTCCAATATAGCATACAATTGTCGATGCACACATCTATCACCTTATACGGCAAACCAAGACCAGCTACAAGTTTCTGTACCTCGTAGTATGATGCGGGTAAAAGATTATCTTCAGGCAATAAATCTTTCGCCCAGTCTGTTATCGCATCAACACACTCCTCTGACAAATTGTGGTCCGTCTTAATCGTCATCAATCTAGTGGCAGATGATAAAGGCGAATGACCTTCTCTACACCCCTTATAAAGTGGCTGCTTTGATGCGTCTAACATACCAAAAAATCTTCCTGCTTCTAAATTAGGTTCTTCAAACCTATCTCTCTCTTCACTGCCATACTGTACATTCTCTCTAAACGCATCATTTACCATCTCTACGGTGCCTACACCTACATCTACTTCCGTTCTATCTCCTACAAATTACGAGACTGTTGGTCCACTACTACTACTACCATGATCATAATTTGTTTCCCCATGTAGATACCAAATCTTATAACCCGGCGTAAATCCATTGGTATACAAGTGATGCGAAACTATCTCTACCGCAACATTACGAGAATTTCTACAAATTGAACATGGACATTTCAACTTACCTGATTTAAGTACACGCGGTTGATTTCCAGCCAATTTCATGAACTCGACTATGCCTCGTGCATATTCCTCGTTTAAGAGGTTCGTCTCCGAATTCATCATTGGTTCGTCCATCCATGATCGAAAATATCTAGACATCTTTCCACTTTTTTTTGTTTATAATCGCATGAATATCATAAGAAAATAGAGAGAGAGATGGAATTGGAGTAAAATGAAATGAAGAGTGTGGAAACATATTTATAAACTCGCTTCCGTCGGAAATCCGTCAGAAATCCGTCAGAATGTAACGGCACCATACAACGGTAACCTGCGATACCAACGGCTCCTTTAACGTTTATATTTTCCGACGGATTTCCGACGATCGCCGACTATTCCGTCGGAAATCCGTCGGAAACGGCCGGTGGTTTTATCCGTCGGAAAGCCGTCGGAATGTTCTGACGGATATCCGACGGATATCCGACGGTCAGAAGTCAGTCGGAAATCCGTCGGAATTTCTGATGGATATCCGACGGATTTCCGACGGTCAGAAGTCAGTCGGAAATCCGTCGGAATTTCTGACGGATTTCCGACGACTTAAAAATGCAATTTCGTCGGATATCTGTCGTTTTACCGTCGGAATTTTCCGACGGACACGGGTCCGTCGGAAATTCCGTCGGTTTTCCGGCTGCTTTCTTGTAGTGAAGGAATATAGCCCAGGGTGGAGTGTTATGTAATATCGAGAACCCGTAAAGTTATATCTTCTAGAGTGGAGTGGTACGAGTTTGATACCGAGAGCTCATAAGACTTAGTGGCCTGAGAGCGGAGTGGTATTGATACCTAGAACTCGTAGGACTTAGTGTCTTAGAGTGTAGAGGTATGAGTTGAGTTGTGAGCAATGATCTATGACCAGAGTCTTAAGCTAGTGACTGAATGTGGACCTCAAAGGTCATTAGTGTTTGATCTCGTAACTGGTTGTGTAGCCAGTGAGTCAAGTGTGACCACTGTGTTATGAGAAGTGCGGTTGAGTCCATTGGGAATGGACTGCGGCGTTAGATTCGAGGACGAATCTATGTTAGTGGGGGAGAATTGTAATGCCCGTGTTCCGAAAAATGGAGATTTCGGAAATTAAAACCGGGATTTATGCGGAGAATCTCTGTAAAATATTTCCGGGAATTTTTTTTGGAGTAATTGGGAAATTACGCCGCATTTTTCCCGTAGGGGTGTGCGGGAACGATTGGGAAGTTTGGGGTCCGTTTGTGAACTTTTGAGAGTTCAGGGACCAAATCCCAATTGTTTTTAATCTGATTAATCAGTTTGTCACCAACCCTTTTCCACCTTCCTTTTCCACCGCAGCCTTTCCCATTTTTCTCCACTAGGGTCACCCACCTAGCATCCTACCCCCTACAAAGCATCCTACTCCCTACAAGCAGCCTCCACCTCCATTATTTCTGAATTCAGCTCCTTCCTCCTTCAGCTGCCGACACTTCATCTGCAAAAGAAAAAGAAAAGAGAGAAAAAGAAAGGAGAAGGAGAAGGAGAAGGAAAAAGAGAGTGGGAGAGAGCTGTTTTGGTTGGAGAGCAAGTGAGCTAGAGTCTTGTGGTGCTGTGAGGGCGTGGAGAGTAAGAGAGAGGTGAGTCTTGGTGGCTGAGTGGGCGTGTGAGTCTCGAGGAAAAAGGATACGGAGGTTGCTGTGGTGGTGTGCAAAAGAGGAGTAAGTTGAAGAGCTGTTTCGTGGGTGAGAAGGAAAAAGGAGTTTGACCTAGCAAATCGTTTGCAAAGGTAGCGAATTTTTGTGGAGTTGTCTAGATGTACCAATTTGCGGAATTGAATTTGTGTTATTATTCTAAAAGTTATTCACGTTTCCGTGAGGGGCTCTGTTTCAGACGCGAACCGGACCAACGTGGATTCAAAGGGCAATCGCGAGTTCGTCTGTCGTCGGATCATCTTGAAACTTTGAGAATTTTGTCATAAAAGTTTCTGCATTTGGTTAAGAGAAAGAAAAGTTGTGACTATGGAATCGAGGCGAGGAAGAGAAGTTGATCTACGACTCGTTGTTTGTTTAAGTATTTTATATTAAAGTTGAATAATTTCTTACAGTTAACTTTGGGTTTCTGTAATCGTATTTTTATTGTTTAAGGAGTTATGCGAAAGTATTTTATTTATGAGTTAAATAATTTATTTCGTGTGTTTAAGTAGTCCGAAGGATAAATGATCGAACGATCTCGAGTCCGGTTTCTCGTTTATCGAGAACCGTTGTAGACAACAGAAATTGTCTATGAAAGCCAAGGTGGCTATACAGACCAACTTCGACTCTCAACTCAAGTCGTCGTATTCTGGAAAGATCAATCGATCAAATATCTTTTCGGTGTTTGTGTGTTGTATTTTATTGTTGGGGGTGTTTAATTAATTATTATTCTTGAGTAGTTGAATTTTAATTGATTGAGGAAGTAATTAATATTCATGGGAATATTAATTATTGGTTTTGCAAAAAAAAAAAAAAAAACGAGTGCGGTCGTTTCAATAGTGTAGTCTAGATAAAGTATCCAAGACATATCTATTCAAGTATCTATATACAATTTTATGTATTTATGTGTTGCGAACACTATTTATGAACATATATTTTTTCATGTGTGTTAATTTAATTTAATTTAATGATGATGATGATGATAATGAATTTATTATGTGCATGAATATACTCTAGGATCTGTTTTGATAAATATTTTTCCTATCAAACAAAATAAACTTACATATAACTATATTTTACCGTATAAAGAAATCAACGCATTGTAAAAAAAACTTATAAAGTGAAATGATTTAATGCAAATTAAAAGTTTATAACTAATTATTTCTTTCATTTGGGGAATGATGTTAATGGGAGGTTTATTATTTGTGGCCAGGCAATCAACAAGTTTTGGGAATTTTGAGCAAACAGTTTTGGAATTTCATACATTAATGTAAGTAGTGTCTTAAAAATCCCTAGAGGATGACCAAATGCCTAACGTATACGTAGACGTCTGGATGGAGCTTAGGCCGATGAATTACGCATGCATAACTCTTATAACAAGTGGATGAAATGTTTTCTAGGATACTAAAACTGTATCCCAAGTGCTTCTCTACATCAGATGGCAAATGGATATTTTTTTCCTTGTGGAGTTATATGCCGGCACGATGACTCAAAATCTAGTTGCGGACTTGATGAAATTGTGTCGATGGCAAAGGTTGGCGAGAATTATTTGGAAAAGAAAACTTTGATTGTTGAGATTTAATTTGAAATTTTTTCTTCGACCATTTATTCTTAGGAGATTTACAGGAAATATCATATTTGAGAAAGGATTTTCCAAAAAAAATCACTTTGGACAGTGACTATAAACAGTGAATGGACAATGTGTGAACAGTAATATTTGTGTGGCAATTTACCTTTACTGGATGAAGAAAAATAGTGGTACATGATATCACCCTAAGTTTAGGGTTGAGACCCAAACCACCATCGCGAAAAAGGGAAAAAAATAAAGTAGCAAAACAAACTGAATAAAACATATGTTATGTATTTGAAAATCGAAGTTTTGGAGTAAGAGCGGTAAATTTGATGTCACTAGGATTGTATAAATTATTAAAAACTATACACTCATCTTAGGCTTCCGAACCCATACCACATTTTTGAACTTTTCCAAATATATTGCTATCCCCTATTTTGGACTGCGATTGTGACATCAAAATAGCCACAAGTGAATTTGATGTTATTAGGTTTGAATAAATTACTAAAAACTATACCATAATTTTGGGCTTCTAAACTCATACCACTTATTCAAACAAAATTTGGATAAACAAAATTTTTATAGAAAAATATATCCATGTTCTTGTTTTCAGTAATTTATATAAACACAAAATATAACTCTAAACTAAAGATTTTAATCAAACTCAGAACTAAATCTAAATAATAAAATAGAGAACCCAAATAAAATGTCTTAGCTCCCCAAATATAAATTTTTTTAATGGACATTATTATATAGAGAGTGAATTCCTATGACCAAACAATAATTGTTTTTTTTGGCTAAAGTTTTTTTAATTTTTTTAGATTTTGTTATTCGAATTCCTAAAAGTGATGTGTTGTGGTTTTACTGGTTTTTAGATTAATTTCATATAACAACAAATTTGATACATAATTATTTATCCTAAAATAAAAGGATCTTATTGTTGTTACCTCAATCAAAGGAGAGACACAATGCTCCATCAAAGCATTACAGTTCACACATCTACATCTGTTTATGTATCTGATCAAAACATTCATACTGATATCAAACAATTTTTACCTGAGGACTTTCAATATAATAATTCACGTTTTGAAATGTGATAGTGAGGGGCTTGAAAGGCAGGATAATTTTTCCTGTGAAAAGAGACCAAAAGCTAAAAAGAAAAAGACGATGAAAGGAAGTACCTGGTTTAGCTCGGGAAATGATATTTTTGGATCTTAACTTACAGAGATAATGTTGTCAATAATTTAGTTGGAAAACACTTCATAAAGTCATTTCTACTATTCCGATATGTAAGAGCCAATGCGTAGAGGGCACTGAAGAACAATATAAACCTGACTAAAGCACCAAAAGCTTTCCAATAAGAGTCCCTAATTCATGGCTTTGTACTCTCCAGTTCAGTCTCAAGGGCCTGAAAACAAACCACAACATCAATAAGACCCAAATAATGAGCTTTAATTTATATGTTTCAACAAAAGATATGCTGTTACCTTGGATCAAAGACAGTGTTTCGAATCAGAAAACTTTACAAAACCTAATAAGTTTACAAGCAATTCAATTTAAAAATGTGAGAAAGGAAGATAGTAATTACCTCATAATTATGATTTTCGTTGATACGATTACGATTTCAATTGTCAAACTCTCCGCCACCGTTCCCTGTCGTTGTTACACTAACACTGTTCAACAAAACAGCTTCAAAGAGAAATCTAAAAGCGAAGGGAAAGGTAAACCGGAAAAACCCTAATTTTCTTAAGGACACAACCAACGGTAGAATGGAATCTCCCTCACCCTCCGATGAGCTCCAACCAACGGTGAATGCAGATCTGAGTGTTCCCTGAGCATCTTCGTTAAAGGTCAGAGCTCCAACATCTCAGTTGGAATCAGATCTCGTTTTCAATCGACAAAGAGAAACAGTTTCAAAAAGAAATCGATAAAAACACTCTTCGCCACTGTTCTCTATGGTTGTTACAGTAAAACAGCTTCAAAGAGAAATTTATATGAAAGAAGAAGAAGAAGAAGGAAATCCTAATTTTCTGTTTTTAAATCAATGTTTAAGGTAAGAAGAGATTTCACAACTTGTATGGACAAAAAAAGTTTCACTCTTATCTTTTTACAAACGTTTTCAACAACGTGTATGCATGCAATTGCTCCGCTGTTTAATTCAAAAGCATTATTATTTTATTTTATTTTTAAATGTAATATATATTTTAACCAATTAAATATTCATTCAATATTATAAAAAAAAATTTCATATAATTTAGATATTTTTTTCACCAGTATTCAAATTTGTAATTTTATACAAATTCAACAAAAGAAAAATATTTCAATTGAATTAAACTAGAAAAATAAAATCAAAATCAAAGGTAAAAGAATCAAATTTTACTTAACATAACAAAACGATGATTTTTAAGTTCAATAGCTGCTTCATGAATTACCCCTACATAATTAAATGTTTTCATATTGAATTAATTATCTTCGTTCGATTTTTTTAGAATTTTGCGAATTTTTCATAGAAACTTTTTCCTTCTAAGGGTATTTGAAGGTTTAGTTAAAGACCAATATGAGCTCCATGCTTGAATGTACAATTAACAGGTTTGATCTCACTTAGATTCTTATTGTAACGCCCGTGTTCCGAAAAATGGAGATTTCGGAAATTAAAATCGGGATTTATACGTAGATTTTCTGGGAAAATAATTCCGGGAATTTCTGGGGTAATTTGGAAGTTACACGCATTTTTCTCATAAGGGGTGTCCAGAGTCGATTTAAGAGTTTGGGGCCCGTTCGTGAACTTTTGGAAAGTACAGGGACCAAATCTTAAATAGATTTAAGCTGATTTAATTCAGCTTCCACCATCTTTCTCCACTTTTCTTCTCCTCCATAGATGTCTCCATCCTCCTCCACCTTTCCTACAAAGGAGCCTACTCCCTACAAAGCAGCCTCCACCTTCACCCACCCTCTCCACTCTAGCCTTTAAGGCTATTTCTCCATCAGCCTGCATTTGCCGACTCCTCCATCTGCAGCAAGAGAAAAGTTAAGCAAGAAAGAGTTAAGTGTTAGCTTTTGGTGAGAGAGGAAGTGTGAGGCTGTGTTGTGTGTGGTGTGGAGAACAAGTGAGGCTGAGACTTGTGAGTCTTGTGGTTGTGTGTGAGGGCGTGGAGAGCAAGAGAGGGTGAGCTTGGTGGCTGAGTTAGGGCGTGAGACACGAGAGGAGAAGGAAGCAGTGGTTGTCGTGTCAGTGAAGCTACGGAGCTCTCTCGCACCTTGTGTCATCACCGTTAGAAAGGGTAAGGTTCTCTCCTTTCTGTGCTTATATCATGTGGTTCATGATGGTTTAGTGTGAAGAACAGAGGGTGTGAGTCCCGGTGGTGACGTTGGTGAGGTTCGGTTTGAGCGTGGTGACAACGGAGCCGGTTGTTAAGGTTGTCGGTGTTGGTTTCGTGTTGGTGTGGCGGTGTTTGTGGCCGCGAGTTGTGAAGTGGTGTGGGTTGCGGAGAGTGCTTGAACGTGACTCCGTGAGGGTGGTTTGTGGTTGAGGAGTTGGTGTTCGATCGCGTGGCCAAGTTGGTGTGCGTGGTGCAAATCGGTTTTGATGATTTGCACTTGGAACGATCTAGGGCTAGATCGATCGATCCAGGACGGATCGATCGATCTGGTGGTCGGACGATCGATCCGGGTAACTCACGGCCGGCTAGGATCGATCGATCTGAGTTTGTCCCGCAAGTTGGGATCGATCGATCTTAAGCAAGATCGATCGATCAGGTGTTTTTCAAGAGTCAATCTTGTGTTTAAAGTTTCTTTTTGATTTATTTGTTAGGCACGCGTTTGAGGAAGTGAAGTCTATTCATTCCGGGAAGTTTTGGGAATTTCCGTGCGTGGCTAAAGGTGAGTGCATGACCGTAAGCTTATCTAAGCGATTGAGTTATTTGATGTGTTTGCATGATTGTAGGCCGTATGATCTCTGGTGGATCTAGATCGAGTGTTTCTTGAGATGGTTGATTTATTTGCGGTATTTTCGTGTTTAATACGTTGAATAATTTTAATCATTTGTGTGTATAGCTTGTAGACGGGAGGATTGCCTCACTAAGTATTTGTTGAAATACTTATGCATCTCCTTTGTTTGATGCATAAAAAGAGTTCGTGTGACCATGGAATCAAGGCGAGGAAGAGGGGGTGATCTAGGAACTCGGTTGTTTGTTTAAGAGTCTTCCGCTATAAAAGGATTTGTGTTGTTTAGTATTTATGGATAAATGATCTAGCAATCTCAAGTCCGGTTTCTCGTTTATCGAGAACCGTTATAGACAACAGAAAATGTCTATGAAAGCCAAGGTGGCTATACAGACCAACTTCGACTCTCAACTCAAGTCGTCGTATTCTGGAAAGATCAATCGATCTAGTATCTTTTCGGTGTTGGTGTGTTTGTATTTTATTGTTGGTGTGAGCATTTATTATTCATGAGTAGTTGAATAATATTTGTTTGGGGAAGTAATTAATATTTATGGGAATATTAATTATTTTATGCAAAAAAAAAAAAAACGAGTGCGGTCGTTTCAATTTGGTATCAGAGCCTTTACGGTTCTAGGATGGTTTAGAAAAATTAAATTGGGTTGGATTTAATTTTTTTTTTTTTTTGGTGCTATGAGAAGCATGAGAAAACCGTTATTGAATTGATTATGTGAGTTAGTCAATTGTTTGGGTATGGAGTTCTAGATCATCTTCTTCGAGCCTTTAATGAGATTCCACGGTAAGTTGTTTCGTTTCTGTTGGTTGTTGTGTTACTCAATTGTTTGTTGAGTTTAGTTAAAAGACTCGTGGAATAGTCTTTTGGGGCCAAAGTTTTAATCACATAATATTTTTTTTATGTGGCTAAAGCTGTGGTGTCCGGTTTTGATCGGTTAATCTAAACCATGGAAGTTCGGGTATGTTGTTGAGCCGGCTTCTGTGGTAGTTAGGTTTGATCGAAGAGTCAACTATTGGGAATAGATGGCTAAAAGAGGTAGAGGTCGCGGTCAGAGTAACGCGAGGACTCCGGTGGTGGAGGAGAGTGTGATACAAAGTGTTACGTTTGAGCGGGTCGGGAACTCGCATACGGATCAGGTTGGAACGGAGGGTGTGGCCGGTGTTGGTGCCGGTGTTGCTGGAGGTCCAGCGGGTGTTGCGGGTGTGGCAGCAGGTGTAGCTCCGGCCCAAGAGGATCGTATTGCGAATTTCTTGGCCTTGCTGTTGGAGCAGTTACCGGAGAGGGTACCGGTGCAGGCTCCAGTTGTACCACCGGTAGTTGAGGTGCAGCCAAGGGTTGTGGTTGCAGAAGAGCGGCCATCATACCTCAAGATGATGGAGCAGCTGCAGAGGATTGGCACGAGATTCTTTCAGGGTGGTGCCAAGCCTGAAGATGCATGATGAGTGTAATAAGATGGATAGTTCTTATTGTTGATGGTCAGTGTTGCCATGGAAGTTAAGTGAACATGAGGTTCTAGAAAGAGTTTTTATGAGGAATTAAAAACTCGAGTTATAATCGGGAAAAGATTATGTGGGTACCCTGAGTGACGGGGTATGTGGTGAGATAACCTGAGAAGTGGTTATGGAAAAGATGATATTCCGGGTTGGAATGTGTGTGATGCCGGTATTACCTTGTAAGGTCGTATGCGGATCACGAGAGGTAGTTTCAGTCGGGAGTGCTTATAGACGTATCGTGGGTCATGGTTGCTGAAAGGACGGTTTGGTCTTGTACAACTCTAGGGAGGATGGATAGTTCCTCTGATACCCAGAACTCGAAAGGTATATAGCTCAGGGTGGCATGGTATGAGATAACGAGAACCCGTAAGGTTATAGTTCCCAGAGTTGAGGGGTATAAGTGTGATACCCAGAACTCGCAAGGTATATAGCCCAGAGTGGAGTGGTATGTGATTACCAAGGACTCGGAAGGTTATACTACCCAGAGTTGAGTGGTATGAGTGTGATACCTAGAACTCGTAAGGAATATAGCCCAGGGTGGAGTGTTGTGTGATACCGAGAACCCGTAAAGTTATACCTTCTAGAGTGGAGTGGTATGAGTATGATGCCGAGAACTCGTGAGGTGTATAGCACAGAGTGGAGTGGTACTTGATACCGAGAACTCGTAAGGCTATAGTGCCCATAGTGGAGTGGCATGAATTGGATACCGAGAGCTCATAAGGACTTGTGGCCTGAGAGCGGAGTGGTATTAATACCAGAACTCATAGGACTTGGTGTCCTAGAGTGGAGAAGTATGAGTTTGAGTTTGAGTTGTGAGCAATGATTTATGACCAGAGTCTTAAGCTAGTGACTGAGTGTAGACCTCAGAGGTCATTAGTGTTTGATCTCGGGAATGGCTGTGTGGCCAGTAGGGTCATGTGTGACCGTTGTGTTATGAAATGTGTGGTTGAGTTCATTGCGGATGGACTGTGGCGTTAGATTCGACGACGAATCTATGTTAGTGGGGGGAGAATTGTAACGCCCGTGTTCCGAAAAATGGAGATCTCGGAAATTAAAATCGGGATTTATGCGTAGATTTTCTGGGAAAATAATTCCGGGAATTTCTGGGGTAATTTGGAAGTTACACGCATTTTTCTCATAAGGGGTGTTCGGAGTCGATTTAAGAGTTTGGGGCCCGTTCGAGAACTTTTGGAAAGTTCAGGGACCAAATTTTAAATAGATTTAAGCTGATTTAATTCAGCTTCCACCATCTTTCTCCACTTTTCTTCTCCTCCATATATGTCTCCATCCTCCTCCACCTTTCCTACAAAGGCGCCTACTCCCTACAAAGCAGCCTCCACCTTCACCCACCCTCTCCACTCTAGCCTTTAAGGCTATTTCTCCATCAGCCTTCATTTGCCGACTCTTCCATCTGCAGCAAGAGAAAAGTTAAGCAAGAAAGAGTTAAGTGTTAGCTTTTGGTGAGAGAGGAAGTGTGAGGCTGTGTTGTGTGTGGTGTGGAGAACAAGTGAGACTGAGACTTGTGAGTCTTGTGGTTGTGTGTGAGGGCGTGGAGAGCAAGAGAGGGTGAGCTTGGTGGCTGAGTTAGGGCGTGAGAGACGAGAGGAGAATGAAGCAGTGGTTGCCGTGTCGGTGAAGCTACGGAGCTCTCTCGCACCTTGTGTCATCACCGTTAGAAAGGGTAAGGTTCTCTCCTTTCTGTGTTTATATCATGTGGTTCATGATGGTTTAGTGTGAAGAACAGAGGGTGTGAGTCCCGGTGGTGACGTTGGTGAGGTTCGGTTTGAGCGTGGTGACAACGGAGCCGGTTGTTAAGGTTGTCGGTGTTGGTTTCGTGTTGGTGTGGCGGTGTTTGTGGCCGCGAGTTGTGAAGCGGTGTGGGTTGCGGAGAGTGCTTGAACGTGACTCCGTGAGGGTGGTTTGTGGTTGAGGAGTTGGTGTTCGATCGCGTGGCCAAGTTGGTGTGAGTGGTGCAAATCGGTTTTGATGATTTGCAGTTGGAACGATCGATCTAGGGCTAGATCGATCGATCCAGGACGGATCGATCGATCTGGTGGTTGGACGATCGATCCGGGTAACTCACGGCCGGCCAGGATCGATCGATCCGGGCCAGGATCGATCGATCTGGTCAGGATCGATCGATCTGGCCAGGATCGATCGATCTGGCCAGGATTGATCGATCTGAGTTTGTCCCGCAAGTTAGGATCGATCGATCTTAAGCAAGATCGATCGATCTGGTGTTTTTCAAGAGTCAATCTTGTGTTTAAAGTTTCGTTTTGATTTATTTGTTAGGCACGCGTTTGAGGAAGTGAAGTCTATTCATTCCGGGAAGTTTTGGGAATTTCCGTGCGTGGCTAAAGGTGAGTGCATGACCGTAAGCTTACCTAAGCGATTGAGTTATTTGATGTGTTTGCATGATTGTAGGCCGTATGATCTCTGGTGGATCTAGATCGAGTGTTTCTTGAGATGGTTGATTTATTTGCGGTATTTTCGTGTTTAATACGTTGAATAATTTTAATCATTTGTGTGTATAGCTTGTAGACGGGAGGATTGCCTCACTAAGTATTTGTTGAAATACTTATGCATCTCCTTTGTTTGATGCAGAAAAAGAGTTCGTGTGACCGTGGAATCAAGGCGAGGAAGAGGGGGTGATCTAGGAACTCGGTTGTTTGTTTAAGAGTCTTCCGCTATAAAAGGATTTGTGTTGTTTAGTATTTATGTATAAATGATCTAGCGATCTCAAGTCCGGTTTCTCGTTTATCGAGAACCGTTATAGACAACAGAAAATGTCTATGAAAGCCAAGGTGGCTATACAGACCAACTTCGACTCTCAACTCAAGTCGTCGTATTCTGGAAAGATCAATCGATCTAGTATCTTTTCGGTGTTGGTGTGTTTGTATTTTATTGTTGGTGTGAGCATTTATTATTCATGAGTAGTTGAATAATATTTGTTTGGGGAAGTAATTAATATTTATGGGAATATTAATTATTTTATGCAAAAAAAAAAAAAAAAAACGAGTGCGGTCGTTTCACTTATCCACATGATCCATCACCGAAATTTTCTCCTGAAAAATAATTAAAGATTTCATCTCTCTTATACTCGAAACAAAGTACTTGTAAAGCAAAATCATAATCATAATTCCCAAGACTAACCAGTTCATGAATAAAGCGGAGATTGTCCTCACTCTTCTCCAACAAGATATGCTCAAAAGGTTACAATTGTTCACTCGAATATGTTTCTTTAACATCAATCTTAGACATAAAATTTTACTTTTTCTTCTAAATCCTTTCAAACTCATCAATTCTATTGAAGTATTATTCAAAAGAAGCTTGAGTCATATATACATTGTGCATAACTAGATATTGGTCATATGCCAAATAAAATTAAGAGCATAGATGCAACCAAAACCGGTGTAATAACTGCCATAACCACGTGGTTATGGTGTGAAGTTACAACGTAAAACTAACTAAAAGGAAGATGAGCGATAATGACCACAGTCACAATACTGTCGGCAAGATATCTTACCGAAGAATGTAAAAGCAGTTATGGGGAAGCAGCAGTCCTAAAAGTTCAACCTCAGACCTGAAGTGGATGGAAAAGCAACTCGAACAACGACCCAAACCTAAGGGAGGGGAGGAAAACCAGAAGTGCTAGCCCAAAACAGTCCATGCTTGAACCCTTTGGCCATCCCGCCGTTGAAAATTAATCTAAATTCAAGTATAAAATGATGAAATACATGAGTCCCAAAACTACAGAAGAGAAACCTAGTTGAGGCAGATAAGCTCCGAGAAGATGAGTTATCAAGATGAATTTGCCGGTTGAAGAGCTAGGAAAACAGAAGTTGCGCTGTCCTCATAACACTCTGTAATCACTCGCCTTTGCCCTCCAGAAAAATCCATTCGTGCTCTCCATCCATTCACGAAACAGCCCCACCACATGAACCAAGCTTCGCCACTCAAATCTACAGAAAACACCCTGTAAAAATTAATCAAGTCAGAAACTAAACCACAAAACGCAATAGGAGATGCAGATTGGAGTTAACGGAGGTCCTGATATTGGCTAAACTACCACCAAGCCCAACAAAAATGAAACATGAGCCCGAAAACCATTCAAGCTCATCGGAGCCGCCGAAGGTGAAGTTCACAAGATCCCCCGACCAGGTGAAGTCAACGATCTACCACATCAGTTACTACCTTCGCCGTTACCAGTACCACCAGATTCTGCCACCGCAATAGTAACCTACCACCGAAGATAACTCAATATTTGCTTTCACATCAATCTAAGACCTAAATATCTCCTTCTCAGAATTTTTATTTTTCTTCTGAATCCTTTCAATCTCAACAATTCTCTTGAAGTGTTCGCTGTTGAGATATAAAATTTAGTCATACACATTATCCACGTCAATATCAGTGAGAAATCTCATCGATTTCTTATTGATCTTCGCAAGAAGGCATTGTGGGCTTTTAAATCAATTGACTGCTTGAACTCGTTGAAGTTGTATAGAAAATTGAAATTTTAAAACTTTAGAACAATAGAGAAGTTGAAGACATATTTTAAAAGAAGATGAAAAATGGGATAAGTGTAAATTTTGTGAAGCACCAAGATACAAGTCTAGCAAAGGACGAACCAAAATACCATTTAGTCGTATGTGGTATTTACCTATTACCGACAAACTGAAGAGAATGTATCATAGTGAGAAGACTGCAGCGACAATGAGATGGCGTGATGAACACGAATCAGAGGAGGGAGAAATGTGTCATCCGTCTGATGCATCAGAGTGAAAATATTTTGAATAGCTACATCATTGATTTACTGATGAAACCTATAAACGTTTATCTTGGATTATGTACATATGGCTTCAATCCATTTGTTATTTCTAGTGATCATTCGTTATGGCCTGTGATCATGACTTCATATGACATTGCAAAGAAGAGTACTTGTTTCTTACCATTATAAATTTGGACCAATTCATCCACGAAATAGTCTTGATGTCTTCTTTTGACCTCTCATTGATGAGTTAAAGGAACTATGGTCTAATGGAGAGGCATACAATATGGACAAGAAATGTTCAACTCTTATCTTTTGACAACGTGTATTAATGCAATCAATTGGGCAGATGTTTAATTTAAAAGCATTATTATTTTGATTCATATTTTAAATGTAATATATATTTTAACCAGTAGAATAATTTATTCAATATTATAAATAGAATTTTATATAATGTAGAAATTTATTTTTGTTTCACAAGTATTCAAATTATCAATTTTATTTAAATTCAACAAAATAAAAATATTTTAATTAAATTAAACAAGAATAATAGATTCTAATTTGACCGTAAATGATTTAAATTTTATTTAACATAACAAAACGAAGATTTAGTTCAATTATCTACTTCATGAATTACACTATTACTCACAACCATATTTTATTTCACAACCATATTTTATTTCACAACCATGAAACTATTCCTTATTATTACTTGGAATATAGTAAGGAAACAAAAATCATTACACTGTATGGAACTTCTTATATAAACTCTGATAATAGCTTGACAAAAAATGGAATCCTTATGATCATTTTTCACTGATTTAGGTTATAGAAGAATGTTTTCGAAAAGAAATCACCTCTTGAGAAAAATACTTTTATTCAGCTAACCAATTCTGGTAGAATATTTTGTAAAGAAATTAGATGATTTTGTAGAGAATGTTGCAATATGCAATTCACCTGAGCTCCTTCATTTTCCTTTCATCTGAGCTCCTAACTTAATACATATTCCCTAATATTTATAACACCCCAACTGTGGACAACCTATGAGGCCCATTTTGTTTAAAATAATTGTCATAGATAAACCCTAAACCACTAGAAGCCCATTAAGGTCATTAATCTCACATAGCCTAACCCTAGAAGCTTACAATATAAATAGAGATCTAGACCTTGTTAGTCTTCAGAATCTTAAACCCTAGAAAAAGAGAGAGAGGCCAATACCTTTTGGAGCCGCACCCTAGCCTAGTCGTTGTCCGTCTGATGTCATATGTCTGATGTGGTCCTCACAATCGTCCATCCGCTGTTAGAGGCACCACACTCCACTATTGCCAAGGAGAGAACTAGAGAGAAGAATATGATATATCCTTAGGATATACCCCATTTGTAAAAACTCAATGGTCCCAAGCTGTTATAGCTAAGGTAATATCGTAACTTGTTAGATGTGATGTTTAATGTGATATATGTTGATGCTTAGTTGCTGTAACGCCCGTGTTCCGAAAAATGGAGATTTCGGAAATTTAAAACCGGGATTTATGCGTAGATTTTCTGGGAAAATAATTCCGGGAATTTCTGGGGTATTAAACTTACCGTGGAAACACATGATCGTATTAAATATTTAATATTTTGAAGCATTACAGTATTAAATATTTTGAGTGAAATGCTTCAAAATAACACAAAACAACTTGAAGCATTTGTGTTATTTAATACATATAATATCTTTGTGTTATTTAATACTGTTATTTAATACTTCAAAATAACACAAAACAACTATGTGATCGTATTAAATAACACAAAACAACTATTCACTCAAAGCACCAAAAATTAAATACTTTGAGTGAAATGCTTCAAAATATTTAATACTGTAATCTACACCAGATCTACACCAGATCGTTTAATATTTTGAAGCATTACAGTATTAAATATTTTGAAGCATTTCACTCAAATTTAGAGGGTATTAAATAGTTGTTTAAATAACACAAAACAACTTGAAGCATTTGTGTTATTTAAACAACAGTATTAAATAACACATGATCGTATTAAATAACACAAAACAACTTACCGTGGAATCTCTTTAATAAATATTTAATATGTGAAGCGATTTGAGTGAAATGCTTCAAAATATTTAATACTTTCGTGTTTCCACGGTAAGTTGTTTTGTGTTATTTAATTGTTGTTGTGGTTTGTTTATTTGGCTCGGTGGAGTTTGCCTTTGGGGCCAAGTTTTAATCATATAATATCTTTATGTGGTTTAAGCTGTGGTGTCCGGTTTGGGTTTGGTTGGGTTCGGAGATTAACCATGATTTAATATTAAGTATTAAATATGGATTTAATCTTCGATCGGTTAATCTAAGCCGTGGAAGTTCGAGTTTGTTGTTGAGCCAGCTTCGGTGGTTGCAAGGTTTGATCGAGGTTTCCTCTGTTTGGCAAGATGGCTAAAAGAGGTAGAGGTCGCGGTCTGAGGAACGCGAGGGCTCCGGTGGTTGAGGAGAGTGTGACACAGAGTGTTACGTTCGAGCAGGTCCGAAACTCGCATACGGATCAGGTTGGGACGGAGGGTGTGGCCGGTGTTGGTGCCGCTGTTGCTGGAGGTCCAGCGGGTGCTGCGTGTGTGGCAGCAGGTGTAGCTCCGGCCCAAGAGGATCGTATCGCGAATTTCTTGGCCTTGCTGTTGGAGCGGTTACCAGAAAGGGTACCAGTGCAGGCTCCAGTTGTACCACCGGTAGTTGTGGTGCAACCAAGGGTTATGGTTGCGGAAGAGCGCCCATCATACCTCAAAATGATGGAGCTGCTGCAGAGGATTGGCACGAGGTTCTTTCAGGGTGGTGCCAAGCCTGAAGAGGCAGATGAGTGGAAAATGCGGATGGAGCGGAATTTCCGTTCGATCAGATGTCCAGAAGGATATCAGGTGGATCTCGCAGCCCACTATCTGGAGGGTGACGCACATCTTTGGTGGAGAGGTGTCGCGGCACGAAGGGTCCAAGCAGAAATGTCTTGGGAGGATTTTGTGGTGGAGTTTAACTCCAAGTATTTCCCCCCAAGAGGCATTGGACCGGATGGAGAGTCGGTTTCTTGGGTTAACCCAAGGGAACCGGTCGGTTCGTGAGTATGAGACGGAGTTTAACCGTCTCAAGGTGTATGGCGGTCATATCCTAGACGATGAGCAGGCCCAGGTGAGGCGGTTTCTGATGGGTTTTCGGGCCGAGTTGAGGAACCAGTGTCTAATAAGATCGTTTGACACGGTTGTAGAGCTGGTAGAGAAGGCCGCGTTGTTTGAGGAGGGTCCGAGAGATCCTAAGTGAGGCTCATGCTAGTATGTTTTCAATTCATCCAGGAGCAACCAAGATGTACCGGGACTTAAAAAGGTATCATCATTGGGTTGGGATGAAGAAAGTTGTGGCTAACTGGGTTGCGGCCTGTGTTGTATGCCAGTTAGTGAAGGCTGAGCATCAGGTTCCGAGCGGGTTGTTGCGGAGTTTACCCATTCCGGAGTGGAAGTGGGATATGATTGCGATGGATTTCGTGGTCGGCTTGCCAGCCTCGCGGACCAAGGATGCTTTTTGGGTCATGGTTGATCGTTTGACCAAGTCAGCACATTTCCTGACCATTATGAAAACCGATAGAGCTGCGGTGTTGGCTAGGAAGTATGTCAATGAGATTGTGAGGCTTCATGGGGTACCTGTGAGTATAGTCTCAGACCGTGATTCCAAGTTCACTTCGGTGTTCTGGAAGGCTTTTCAGGCTGAGATAGGTACTAAGGTACACATGAGTACGGCCTATCACCCTCAGACAGTTGGACAGTCCGAGAGGACCATCCAGACTCTCGAGGTTTTGCTGAGGTTGTGTGTGCTTGACTGAGGTGGTCATTGGGGAGGACTACCTGAGCTTGGTAGAGTTGGCTTATAATAATAGCTATCAGGCGAGTATCGGGATGGCTCCATATGAGGCACTGTATGGGAGGCCATGTCGTACACCATTATGCTGGACCCAAGTGGGGGAGAGGAGCATGTTTGGTGCAAATTTTGTTCAGGAAACTACGGAGAAGATCCGGGTTCTGAAGCTGAACATGAAAGAAGCTCAGGATCGGCAAAAGAGTTATGCCGATAAGAGGAGGAAAGACCTCGAGTTTGAGGTAGGAGATAAAGTGCATCTTAAGATGGCTATGTTGCGGGGTCCTAATAGGTCCATTACAGAGACTAAGTTGAGTCCGAGGTATATGGGACCGTTCAGGATTGTTGAGCGGGTTGGACCGGTTGCGTATCGGTTGGAATTACCCGAGGTTATGCAAGCATTTCACAAGGTTTTCCATGTGTCAATGCTGAAGAAGTGCTTGCATAAGGATGATGAGGTTGTAGCTGGGATTCCGTCAGATCTTCAGCTTAATATGACCTTAGAGGCAAGACCGGTAAGGATCCTCGATAAGAGAATCAAGCAGGATTGTAGGAAGAAAGTTCCAATGATCAAGGTCTTGTGGGATTGTGACGGGGTTGAGGAGGAGACGTGGGAACCAGAAGCGAGGATGAAAGCAAGGTTCAGGAAGTGGTTTAAGAAACAATCAAAGGCTTGAGCTTTCATCGATGGTTTTCAGTTTTGAGATGTTGTTGTTGATCATTATGTATTCGTTTTGGTGTTGTAAACGTTAATGCATGATGAGTTTAATAAGATGAGTAGTTCTTATTGTTGATGGCCAGTGTTGCCATGAGTTTCTAAGTGAACATGAAGTTCTGAAAAGAGTTTTTATGTGGATTTAAGAACTTGAGTTATAATCGGAAAAGATTATGTGGGTACCCTGGAGGACGGGGTATGTTGTGATATAACCTGAGTAGTGGTTATGGAAAAGATGTTATTCCGGGTTTGGAATGTGTGTGATGCCGGTAGTACCTTGTGAGGTCGTATGCGGATCACGAGAGGTAGTTTCAGTCGGGAGTGCTTATAGACGTATGGTGGGTCATGGTTGCTCGAGGGACGGTTTGGTCCTGTACAACTCTTTGGAGGATGGCTAGTTCCTCTGATATCCAGAACTCGAAAGGTATATAGCTTAGGGTGGCGTGGTATGAGATATCGAGAACCCGTAAGGTTATACTTCCCAGAGTTGAGAGGTATGAGCGTGATATCCGGAACTCGTAAGGTATATAGCCCAGAGTGGAGTGGTATGTGATTACCAAGGACTCAGAAGGTTATACTATCCAGAGTTGAGTGGTATGAGTGTGATACCTAGAACTCGCAAGGAATATAGCCCAGGGTGGAGTGTTGTGTGATACCGAGAACCCGTAAAGTTATACCTTCTAGAGTGGAGTGGTATAAGTTGGATACCGAGAGCTCATAAGGACTTGTGGCCTGAGAGCGGAGTGGTATTGATACCAGAACTCGTAGACTTGGTGTCTTAGAGTGTAGAGGTTTGAGTTTGAGTTGTGAGCAATGACCTATGACCAGAGTCTTAAGCAGGTGACTGAATGTAAACCTCAGAGGTCAATAGTGTTTGATCTCGTGATTGGTTGAGTTCATTGCGGATGGACTGAGGCGTAGATTCGAGGACGAATCTATGTTAGTGGGGGAGAATTGTAACGCCCGTGTTCCAAAAATGGAGTTTTTGGAAATTAAAACCGGGATTTATGCGTAGATTTTTCTGGGAAAATAATTCCGAGAATTTCGGGAGTAATTGGAAGTTACACTCATTTTTCCCGTAAGGGGTGTTCGGAGTTAATTTAGAAGTTTGGAAGTCAGTTTGTGAATTTTTCGGGAATTCAGAGACCCAAATCTTAAATTAACGCCCGTGTTCCGAAAAAGGGAAATTTTGGAATTTCACCCGGAATTATGCGGAGAATCTCTGGGAAATATTTCCGGGAATTTTTGGAGTAATTGGGAAATTGCGCCGCATTTTTCCCGTAGGGGTGTGCGGGATCGTTTTGGAAGTTTGGGGTCTTTTTTGTGAACTTTTGAGAGTTCAGGGAGCAAATCCTAATTAAGTCTAATCTGATTAAATCAGATTTCCACCAACCCCTTTCCCACCTTCCTCTCCACCGCAGCCTCCCCATTTTTTCTCCACTAGGGTCACCCACCTATGCACCTATTCCCCTAGCCTTGTAGAGTCCCCCACCTCTCCACCTTCTTAGGCAGCCACTTTCTCCTTTCTTCTTGACATTTCCGACACTTTCACCTGCAGAGAGAAAGAGAGTTTGGTTGAGAAAAAGAGAGAGTTTTGGGCTGAGGAAAAGTGTGAGAATTGGGTGGTTTTGGTGTGGGAAGAAGGGTGAAGTGAGGGAGAGGCTTTGTTAGTGGCTTTGGAGCAAGTGAGACTTGTGAGTCTTGTTGGCTGAGTGTGTGGTGTGGAGAGCAAGAGCCAAAGAAGGTGAGTTTGTTGGCTAAGTGGGTGGTGGTGTGCAAGAGAGGAGTAAGTTGGAGAGCTGTTTCGTGGGTGAGAAGGAAACAGGAGTTTGACCTAGCAAATCGTTTGCAAAGGTAGCGAATTTTTTGTGGAGTTGTAGTTAAGTCTTATATCTAGATGTACCAATTTGCGGAATTGAATTTGAGTTAGTATTCTAAAAGTTATTCACGTTTCCGTGAGGCGCTCTGTTTCAGACGCGAACCGGACCAACGTGGATTCAAAGGGCAATCGCGAGTTCGTCTATCATCGGATCATCTTGAAACTTTGAAGTTAGCTTCAGGACATTTGGGGGTTGAGTTTCAACGGTGGGATTAAGATTTCAACGGTTAGTTATTGATTTATTCATGTTTTATTTCGTGTTGGTGATGAAGGTGATCGTGTTGGTCGATCTGGTGTAGATCGATCGATCTGGTCAGGATCGATCGATCTGGCCTTGTTTGGTCGATCTGAGAAGTTCATGCAAGTTGGGATCGATCGATCTAAGCCAAGATCGATCGATCTGGTGTTTCCCGTGTTCGTTTCTTGTGTTTAAAGTTCCGTTTTGGTTTTATTGTTAGGCACGCGGTTGGGGGATTGAGGTCTATTCAATCCGGGGAGTTTTGGTAATTTCCGTGCGTGGCTAAAGGTGAGTGCATGACCATAAGCTTATCTAAGCGGTTTAATTGTTTGACGTGGTTTCATGAAATAGGCCGTGTTTGATCTCGGGTGATCTAGATCGAGCGTTTCTTGAGATGGTTGATTGTTTCGGTATTTTCGTGTTTTAACTATGTTGAATAATTTTAATCGTTTGTGTGTATAGCTTGTAGATGGGAGGATTGCCTCACTAAGTATTTGTTGAAATACTTATGAATCACTTTTGTTTGATGCAGAAAAAGAGTTTGTGTGTCCGTGGAATCAAGGCAAGGAAGAGGGGATGATCTAAACTCGTTGTGTGTTTGAAATGTTTTCGGTATAGCATTTAAAAGTGTTTTTATTGTTGGATAATGATCTAATGATCTCGAGTCCGGTTTCTCATTTATTGAGAACCGTTTTAGATAACAGAAATTGTCTATGAAAGCCAAGGTGGCTATACAGACCAACTTCGACTCTCAACTCAAGTCGTCGTATTCTGGAAAGATCATTGGATTTAAAATCCTTTCGGTTGTTTAAAAGTGTATTTTATTGTTGGAGTGAGTAAATATTATTCATGAGTAGTTGAATAATATTTGTTTGGGGAAGTAAATAATATTTATGGGAATATTATTTATAAAAAAAAAAAAAAAAAAAAATTTCGGGTGCGGTTGTTTCAAGTAGAATCATTCGTAGTCATGTAAACTTGTGAGGTTAGGTGGTTGGGATTCGAGGGCCGAAATGGTTCTTGGTTGCAAAAATATATATATATATATATATCCGTCACTCGAAGGATAGCTGGTTCTGAGAGTGAGAATATGAATCGTGAGCGGAGGAACTTGAATGTGAGCTAAGTGAGGTCACTGTTGAGTATATATAGTGGTTGAGCTGTGTAGGCATGTGGTTGTCAAGAAATAAGAAAATTGATGTAAGGTTGGTAGATGGGTCCTTTTTGTAAAGGATTTCGAGTTGTCAGATTCGAGGACGAATCTATATTAGTGGGGGAGAAATTGTAACATCTGTGTCCCGAGAAAAGAAAGTTGAATTTATTTTTTAGATTAAAGAGCTGAGTTTCAATGTTAAAAATGGAGAATCGGAAAGTTTGGGGTTGTTTCTGTTAAATCAGGAAGTTGTGCTGGATTTAATTGATACAATAAGAAGTTATGGGGCTGTTTTCAAAGATCAGAAAAGTCAAAGAACTTAATTGCAATTTTGGAGAATTTGAGAATAACCCTAATCCTCTTTAAAACAATCACGTCGCCATCTTCTTCTCTCTTTCATGTGGCGCTTCCATGGAAAAAAAAGAGAGAGCTTGTTGCTCACGATGAGAGAAGAGAAGAGAGGTGTAGGAGTCAAGGAGAGAGGAAAGTAGAAGGGAGCTGAGTTTTGTTGATCGCCAAGTTGGATCGGTCGCCGTTCTCCGATATGTGCTGTCATCGGTTTGCCGTGAGGGGGAAGCTTCAAGTCTTCCTCTCCATCTCATCTTCATCACGGTAAGGGTCTCCTCCTTTGAGTTGTTCTTGTTGATCGGATTGTTTTGGAGTTGTTGGTGGCATGATAACGGAGTGATGATGATGGCGTTGATTGCTGTGTGTGGGCACGTTACAGACAGTAGTAGTTGTAGAGTTTGGAAGGGACGAAGATGGGTTAATAGTTGAGTTTGTGAAGTTGTCGGGTTGGCGGTGGTGGTGATCTCCGTCTGTGGCATTGATAGTTGGTGGTGTTGTGAGGCGTGAGGAGATGAAGGAGTATTGCTGTGGTCTGATCTTAATCGCTGGGTTGCAGGTGCGAGGATGAAGACGTATTATTGTTGAAGTTGTTTGATTAAGTTTGATTATTTTATTATTTTTAGGTCTTGCGTTCGGGAAATGTAGGGTGTCCGGGGAGTTCTAATTTTTTGCAGAATTTCTTCGCGAAAGTTTCTACCTTTGGCTAAGGTGAGTGCAGTACCGTGGTCGGAGTAGATTTAAGAGAGTTTTCGGCTTAATGTTTATGTCAGGAATTATTTTCCGTGGCTGCGTGTTTTAATTTTATTTTTGGTATTTGAGCTGTTATAAAATTCCGGAAAAATTGCTAAAATTAATGTCGTGATTAAATGGTTGTCTTGCTGAATTTTATTTATTTATTCCGGTATAAAAATGATTTGACCCAATTTTTTAGTAGGAAGCATGCCATTTAGAAAATTACACACGGCCCATGCCATTTTATAAAAGTGATTTGACCCAATTGCCCATCTCTGTTTTACATGCGCGCTCCAATGAACGTATGCATAAATTAAATCGTTGATCAGATTTAAAACTTGTCCATGAGTTCTAACTTGTCCATGATTTCTAACTTGTCCAGAACATTTTGTCCACCTATCAGTCATCTACTTCTTTGTATTTTGTCTACCATAACTGATAGTCCACTATTTGTAATCGTTGTCTACCATGATATTTTGTCCACAAATATTATAGCATCCGTAATTGTCTACCATTACAAGTCTAATGTCTTACATATATCGTTGTTGTCCATACTAATGTCCACCATAACGTTAGGTCCGCCATCGTTATCGTTTGGTCTACCAGTCAAACTTGTCCACCAGTCAAACTTCTCCACCATATTCGTACTTTATGTACATCAGACTCGCGTGAAAAGGAATAATTTTAAATGAAGGGTATCTTCGGTTTTTTACCTATCATCTGCCGTCAAAAAATGGTATGGGTTGTAAGCCCACTACAAAAATGGTAGATTTGAAACCAAAATATAAACTTGTGGCATAATGAGTTGCGTTAATTGATTTACGTAGTTGATGTTTTATTATTTATGGGAATAAAAAAAAAATGGGTCAGGGTGTTTTAGGATAAGTGTAAATTTTGTGAAGCACCAAGATATTAGTCTAGCAAAGGACGAACCAAAATACCATTTAGTCGTATGTGGTATTTACCTATTACCGACAAACTGAAGAGAATGTATCATAGTGAGAAGACTACAGCGGCAATGAGATGGCGTGATGAATACGAATCAGAGGAGGGAGAAATGTGTCATCCATCTGATGCATCAGAGTGAAAATATTTTGAACAGCTACATCATTGATTTGCTGATGAAACCTATAAACGTTTATCTTGGATTATGTACATATGGCTTCAATCCATTTGGTGTGTCTAGTGATCATTCGTTATGGCATGTGATCATAACTTCATATGACATTGCAAAGAAGAGTACTTGTTTCTTACAATTTTGAAATTTGGACCAAATCATCCACGAAATAGTCTTGATGTCTTCTTTTGACCTCTCACTGATGAGTTAAAGGAACTATGGTCTAATAGAGAGGCATACAATATGGACAAGAAATATTCAACTCTTATCTTTTGACAACGTGTATTAATGCAATTGGGCAGATGTTTAATTTAAAAGCATTATTAATTTATTTCATATTTTAAATATAATATATATTTTAACCAATAGAATACTTTATTTAATATTATAAATAGAATTTTATATATTGTAGATATTTTTTTTTACTAGTATTCAAATTATCAATTTTATTTAAATTCAGCAAAATAAAAATATTTTAATTAAATTAAACAAGAATAATAGATTCTAATTTGACCGTATATGATTTAAATTTTATTTAACATAACAAAACGAAGATTTAGTTCAATTATCTACTTCATGAATTACACTATTACTCACAACCATATTTTATTTCACAACCATGAAACTATTCCGTATTATTACTTGGAATATAGTAAGGAAAAAAAAATCATTACACTGTATGGAACTTCTTATATAAAATATGATAATAGCTTGACAAAAAATGGAATCCTTATGATCATTTTTCACTGATTTAGGTTATGGAAGAATGTTTTCGAAAAGAAATCACCTCTTGAGAAAAATACTTTTATTCAGCTAAGAAATTCTGGTAGAATATTTCGTAAAGAAATTAGATGATTTTGTAGAGAATGTTGCAATATGCAATTCACCTGAGCTCCTTCATTTTCCTTTCATCTGAGATCCTAACTTAATACATATTCCCTAATATTTGTAACACCCCAACTGTGGACAACCTATGAGGCCCATTTTGTTTAAAATAATTGTCATAGATAAACCCTAAACCACTAGAAGCCCATTAAGGTAATTAATCTCACGTAGCCTAACCCTAGAAGCTTACAA
This sequence comes from Barbarea vulgaris, assembly GCA_963667165.1. Taxonomy (NCBI): domain Eukaryota; kingdom Viridiplantae; phylum Streptophyta; class Magnoliopsida; order Brassicales; family Brassicaceae; genus Barbarea; species Barbarea vulgaris. The sequence goes on along the minus strand of OY763887.1, from coordinate 10,596,078 downwards.
TATAAATAGAGATCTAGACCTTGTTAGTCTTCAGAATCTTAAAACCCTAGCAAAAAAGAGAGAGAGGCCAATACCTTTGGGAGCCGCCCCCTAGCCTAGTCGTTGTCGGTCTGATGTCATATTTCCGCTGTGGTCCTCACCATCATCCATCCGCTGTTAGAGGCACCACACTCCACTATTGCCAAAGAGAGAACTAGAGAGAAGAATATGATATATCCTTAGGATATACCCCATTTGTAAAAACTCAATGGTCCCAAGCTGTTATAGCTAAGGTAATATCGTAACTTGTTAGATGTGATTTTTAATGTGATATATGTTGATGCTTAGTTGCTGTAACGCCCGTGTTCCGAAAAATGGAGATTTCAGAAATTTAAAACCGGGATTTATGCGTAGATTTTCTGGGAAAATAATTCCGGGAATTTCTGGGGTAATTTGGAAGTTACACGCATTTTTTCCGTAAGGGGTGTTCGGAGTCGATTTAGGAGTTTGGGGTCAGTTTGTGAATTTTTCGGGAATTCAGGGACCTAAATCCTAAATTAGAGCCGTGTTCCGAAAAAGGGAAATTTCAGATTTACACCCGGGATTATGCGGAGAATCTCTGGAAAATATTTCCAGGAATTTTTGGAGTAATTGGGAAATTACGCAGCATTTTTCCCGTAGGGGTGTGCGGGATCGATTGGGAAGTTTGGGGTCAGTTTGTGAACTTTTGAGAGTTCAGGGACCCAAGCTGTAATTTAAGTTTTAACTGATTTAATTCAGTTTCCACCATCCTTCTCCACTTTTATTCTCCACCATAGATGTCTCCATCCTCCTCCACCTTCCCTACAAAGGAGCCTACTCCTTACAAAGCAGCCTCCACCTTCATCCACCCTCTCCACTCTAGCCTTTAAGGCTATTTCTTCATCAGCCTGCATTTGCCGACTCCTCCATCTGCAGCAAGAGAAAAGTTAAGCAAGAAAGAGTTAAGTGTTAGCTTTTGGTGAGAGAGAGAAGTGTGAGGCTGAGTTGTTTGAGTCAAAGGGTGATGGTGAGCTTGTTGGTGTGAGGTGTGGAGAGCAAGAGAGGAGTGAGCTTGGTGGCTGAGTGAGGGCGTGAGAGACTCGAGGAGAAGGAAGCGGTGGTTGCCGTGTCGGTGAAGCTACGGAGCTCTCTCGCACCTTGTGTCATCACCGTTAGAAAGGGTAAGGTTCTCTCCTTTCTGTGTTTATATCATGTGGTTCATGATGGTTTAGTGTGAAGAACAGAGGGTGTGAGTCCCGGTGGTGACGTTGGTGAGGTTCGGTTTGAGTGTGGTGACAACGCAGCCGGTTGTTAAGGTTGTCGGTGTTAGTTTCGTGTTGGTGTGGCGGTGTTTGTGGCCGCGAGTTGTGAAGCAGTGTGGGTTGCGGAGAGTGCTTGAACGTGACTCCGTGAGGGTGGTTTGTGGTTGAGGAGTTGGTGTTCGATCGCGTGGCCAAGTTGGTGTGAGTGGTGCAAATCGGTTTTGATGATTTGCACTTGGAACGATCGATCTAGGGCTAGATCGATCGATCCAGGACGGATCGATCGATCTGGTGGTCGGACGATCGATCCGGGTAACTTACGGCCGGCCAGGATCGATCGATCCGGGCCAGGATCGATCGATCTGGGCAGGATCGATCGATCTGGCCAGGATCGATCGATCTGGTGTTTTTCAAGAGTCAATCTTGTGTTTAAAGTTTCGTTTTGATTTATTTGTTAGGCACGCGTTTGAGGAAGTGAAGTCTATTCATTCCGGGAAGTTTTGGGAATTTCCGTGCGTGGCTAAAGGTGAGTGCATGACCGTAAGCTTATCTAAGCGATTGAGTTATTTGATGTGTTTGCATGATTGTAGGCCGTATGATCTCTGGTGGATCTAGATCGAGTGTTTCTTGAGATGGTTGATTTATTTGCGGTATTTTCGTGTTTAATACGTTGAATAATTTTAATCGTTTGTGTGTATAGCTTGTAGACGGGAGGATTGCCTCACTAAGTATTTGTTGAAATACTTATGCATCTCCTTTGTTTGATGCAGAAAAAGAGTTCGTGTGACCGTGGAATCAAGGCGAGGAAGAGGGGGTGATCTAGGAACTCGGTTGTTTGTTTAAGAGTCTTCCGCTATAAAAGGATTTGTGTTGTTTAGGATTTATGGATAAATGATCTAGCGATCTCAAGTCCGGTTTCTCGTTTATCGAGAACCGTTATAGACAACAGAAAATGTATATGAAAGCCAAGGTGGCTATACATACCAACTTCGACTCTCAACTCAAGTCGTCGTATTCTGGAAAGATCAATCGATCTAGTATCTTTTCGGTGTTGGTGTGTTTGTATTTTATTGTTGGTGTGAGCATTTATTATTCATGAGTAGTTGAATAATATTTGTTTGGGGAAGTAATTAATATTTATGGGAATATTAATTATTTAAAAAAAAAAAAAACGAGTGCGGTCGTTTCAGTTGCAGACGTGATGAGCGATTATATTTTAAAGTGATATGAAAAGTAGATCTATTTTCAAATATTTTATTTCTTGTTTTTTTCGCATTTCAACAGATTTTCATTTGCAAGTTTTCTTTTGGGCGCTTAATTCTTCTATAAAATTATATCATTTTATTGCACGTTTCTATTGCAGTTCTTAATTGAAAACTTAACACGAAATTAAATGAACATACCTTTTGTTAATTGTTAATCGAATTTGAGATCTTCTTTTTAATATGTATCCAAATCTAACACTAAATTTCTAAAATATATTAGCACAAAATTCGATTCAAATATTTAAAAATTTCAAAAAAATAAATAAAAATATCTTTCATGGATGATTAATCGGATTCATTTCATTATTTTTAATATCTATATAATTTGTGCCGATCATATTCTATAAAAGTTAGTGTGAGATTTGGATTACATAAAAGAAAATATCTAGAATTTGGTTAATCACTCACAACTGATATGATCGTTCGTTTTCATGTCAATTTTCAGATATTTGAATAAATTTTTATGTTCTATAGATTAATGTGTTTTTTAGATTAATAAAAAAATGTAGGTTTGGTTACGAAATACATTGGTTGGAATGTAGCTGTATATTTGAGTGCTATAGAATTTAGAATTTAAAATTTTTTGTTTGTAGCTGTATAATTTCGGTTGAGATAATTTAAAAGCATATTGGTAAATTTTAGGTATATGCTATAGATTTAAATTTTTTGTAAAATAAGAATGTTGTAATATTTAAAAAGCTATAGATAAAATATTAAATTAATATATAATTGTTAGAAAAAAAAAGCTTATGCACGTATATGCATGATACAATATGTACTATATGCCTCTAGTTTAATTTCCCTTGGAAGATGAGAGGCATTCCTTAAGACCGTCTCCAACCGATTACTCCATTTTAAACTCTTAAATGGAGTAAATCCTTTGCCTCCGATGAGCTTCAACCTACGGTCAACGCAGCAGTACTGTTCCCTAAGCATCACTGTGATCTCTCACGTCGGTTGGAGCTCTAAAATCATCTCCGTTAAAATTTGATATCGACTTCAATCGACAAAGACCATATAAATACTCTCCGCCACCGTTCTGTCGTTGTTACAATGACGCCGTTCAACAAAACAGCTTCAGAGAGAAATCTAAAAGCGAAGTGAAAGGCAAACGGGACAGACCCTAATTTTCTTAAGGTCAGAAGATTTCACAACCAACGGTAGAATGGAATCTCCTTCGCCCTCCGATGAGCTCCAACCAACGGTGAATGCAGATCTGAGTGTTCACTGAGCATCTGCGTTAACGAAATGACTCCAATCTCTCACGCCGGTCGTGTTAGTTATTAATTGAGTTTATGTCTACATAAAGTTTATTTAGTTAAGACTTCAGAGTCATGTCTAAAAGTTTTGACTTTTAGATTAGGTGTGGAAGAGACACAACTCTCCACTTATGTCAGTTGTGTCTGATTGTTTTCTATATAAATCAGTTTTGTCCTGATGTAAATAACAAGTTTCAGTTTAAATAAAATTTTCTATTTTGTTCTTGTCTTCTTTAAAAGAGAAGAGATCATTTTCTGTCTCTTACTATGTTTCTCCATTATATTAATTGATTGTAAAATCAATATTCCAACATGGTCGGAGCTCCAACATCTCCGTTGGAATCAGATCTCGATTTCAATTGACAAACTCCAAAGAGAAATCCAAACGGAAGAAGAAATGCAAAGGGCAGGTACACGGAAAAATGTGAATAAATTTCGCCAAAGATATGTAAACCCTAATTTTCTGTTTTCAAATCAATGTTTAAGGTAAAAGATTTCACAACTTGTATGGACAACAAACATTTTACTCTTATCTTTTTCACAAACGTTTTCAACAACGTGCATGCAATTTCACCGATGTATAATTCAAAAACATTATTAATTTATTTTATTTTTAAATCTTATTATATAAAACGTGGTTGCATTCAGGAGATTTCGACACGTGTCAAAATTATAATAACGACATCAAGACACATGTCACTTAATCGATAAAATTTTAACACTTGTAACAAATATTATGTTATTTTGTTTTGTTTTCTTTAATAGAAAAAGAAAACGAATGAAATAGATCAAATAATTAAATAGTTATTTTTTAATTCTCCACTATCATAATTTTTAATGAAATAGGACACAACGTAATTATGTTCATATACAAAAATTATTTTATACTTTTTGTGATATGTTTATAATAAAAAATATAATCTTATTTTTGTTTTTCATAATAGAAAAGGAAAACCAACAAAAAATAATAATAATAAAATAGATAATTTTTTACTATGTATTTTGCTAATATGGGTTAAATTTTATTATCTCAAAAAAATTTAAAATTTCTTTTTGAAATTTAGATTGTTAGATTATTTAACCTCCAATAATTTTGTTTATCACACAGTTAAGGAAGTCCGAATTGTTTTCTCCCGAAATGAAATAAGAAAAAAAAGAGAGGCAGCAATCTACTCAGAGAGAATTGCTTCTTGAAGCCAATTCTCATATAATCTGGATCCTATAGTTGTATTTCGAGTATTTCGGATATCTATTCGATTTTCGGTTTGGTTCGGATTCGGTTCTACAAAGAGTCAAGGACCCATTCGGGTTCTTTGGATATAGGAGTTTAAAAACCCAGTCGGGTTTTTAATCGGTTTGAATTTGGGTTTGCTACTCTTTTAGGGTCAGATTTGGTTCGATTTTTTGGTTCCTAGTATTTTTTCTAGGCATATCTCACACGGTGATCGAGAAAAAAAGATGGAACCAAAAGCTATTGAACGTGGTATAGATTTTTACTATGTTGATAATGAAACTGTAATATAGAAAGTTAAATTAATTTTTTCATGTAGAAAAATAAATTTTTGTAAATAATTTTTTTTTTTTAAGAAAACATGCTTTACTCTTCTTTTCCAAAAAAAAAAACTATATCATTAACAACAAATATTTAAGTTTGCAATTTGATTAAATTTATTTTATTTTAAAATTTAAAACCCGTCCATTGGAAGGGTCGTTATCTAGTGTTATATATATTTTAACCAATTAAATACTTCATTCAGTGTTATAAAATAAATTTCATATAATACAGATATTTATTTTTGCTTCACAAGTATTCAAATTTTAATTTTATATAAACTCAAAAATATAAAAATATTTTATTTAAATTAAACAAGAAAAATAGAATTTAATTCGACCGTAAAACAATCAAATTTAATTTAACATAAAAATAATCAATTGAATGAATATTGAATTGAATTAATATTCACTAGATTTTGTACAAAATAATTTTGCGAATTTTGGAGAGAACTTTTTCCTTCTAAGGGTATTTGAAGATTCCCTTAGTTAAAGACCAATATGATCCCGACGTTAGAATTTACAATTAACAACTTTGATCTCACTTAGATTCTTATCCACAATATCCATCACTAAAAGTTTCTCCTGCAAAACAATAAAAGATTTCAACTCTCTTAGGCTCTAAACGAATTTCATGTAAAGCAAAATCATAATCATGATTTCAAAGACTATCAAGTGCATAAAATAAAGCAAAAATTTCCCTAGTCTTCTTCAACAAAACATGCTCAAAAGGTAAATTAGCATTGTTCACTCGAATATTAAATTCCCCTTGTCATTTCTTTTATTCCATGTTACTATATGTAAAGAAATCTTTGCTTTAACATCAATCTTAGACCTAAAAATTTCCTTCTCAGAATTTTCTTTTTTTCTTCTGAATCCTTTCAAACTAAACAATTCTCTTGAAGTGTTCATTGTTGACATATACAACACACTCATACACATTATCCCCGTCAATACCGGTGATAGATCTCATCGATATTTTACTGATCTTCTCAAGAAGACGTTGTGAGCTTTGAGCAATCTAATCAATTGAATGCTTGAACTCATTGAAGTTGTAAAGAAAATAGAAGTTTGAATTCGTTAGAGAAGTTGAAGACAGTTTTGAGATATTCATTGGGAACAAACCTGTAACAACCCAAAAACATAAAACCCACTTTTTTCTAAACTTCATCAACCTAACCAACTCCACCTACCTATAAACCCACATGTTTTGAATTCTCCACCACCAACAACCCATAAACTCACACTTCCCCCTATAAATAGAGCACTCACCCCTCTCATTCTCTTCACACCAAAATCTCATCATATTCTCTCTAATCCAACACACCTCTCTTTAAGTCCGAAACTTCAAACGTCCATAACTTCCTCCTCGAGTTGAATCTCGAAAATCCGAGACCATCTGGAGAACCGGGACGACGAGACGAAGCCGGAGCACCAAACCGCGGCTCCATCCGCCTCCGGACGCACCCGCACGCGCCGGTCAAAGATCCGCCACGCGCCACCGCTCCTCTCCGCGCGTATAGCTCACGCGCCACCGCTGCTCCGCCACCAGTAATTTTTTCCGATCCGGAGTCTGTTCGAGAATCCGGAGATCCGTAACCGTTCTTTTCTGCTTTTTGCTAAGGTGAGGGCTAACCACGCAATTTTCCCCCTTATTATCTGTACTGGCTTAGGTTACGTTCAACTATCGACAGTTTAGGACTAGAATATGTATTGTCTTTATGAGAGTCTCTGTGATCGAGTCATGCTTTCTTTCGTGTAAACCGGACTTAGGTGATTTAGAGGAATTTACATACTGATTGATGAACCTGATGATGTGTTAATGTTGTGATATATATATATGAGTATATGAGGTGACCGCGCGGTAGGTACTGGGCAGACATACTTGCGGTACTACCGGGGTCGTGTGTGCGGAGTGCGGCCAGCAAGTCGACCGTTGAGCCGTACCTGAGTCGATAAAGCGTCTACGGGCGGTGAGTATGGGCACTTCCCATATGTTGAAGCCTCTACGGGGGGTGTGGGCGATCACTTAATTCGCATAGGTCCACTGTTTGTTTTTCTTGGGTGCTTTAGGTGCCGTGATTGTTTACATTTTCTGGGACTAGACTCTCGTGGTTGTGATGTTAAGCCAGGGTATGCAATCTTGCGTGTCCATAGCAACACATACCTCGCTGAGTAACTTCCCTGTTACTCACCCCTCATTTCTTCCCTTTCAGGTGAGCCTGATGAGTAGTCGAAGTCGCGGGATAGTCGAAGTTGCGGTGTATCTAAAAATGAGAAACTTTCAAGGGGGATCTGAAACGAGGAAGCTTAAGAAACTTAAGCCAAGGTACATGGGACCGTATCTTATCGTTGAGAGGATTGGAGCAGTGGCTTATCGCTTGAGTTTACCGAGGGTATTGCGAGACTTCCACGATGTGTTCCATGTATCCGTTCTAAGGAAGGTTGTCAGAGAGCCAGAGCTTATCTTACAGCGGCCGCGAGATGACCTCGGAATGAACCTGTCAGCGCCTAGTCACCCAGTAAAAGTTTCAGAGCGACAAGAGAAAGAAGTTCAGGGAAGGAAGACCATGATGGTCAAAGTTTGTTGGGAGAGAGACGGGATCCAGGAAGAAACATGGGAGACCGAAAGTCAGATGAGGTTGGATTACCCAGAACTTTTTGAGGAAAGGAACGATCATATCGACCAGGAGTGAATTCGGGGACGAATTCCGTGTTAGTGGGAGAGAATTGTAACAACCCAAAAACACAAAACACACTTTTTTTCTAAACTTCATCAACCTAACCAACTCCACCTACCTATAAACGCACATGTTTTGAATTCTCCACCACCAACAACCCATAAACTCACACTTCCCCCTATAAATAGAGCACTCACCCCTCTTATTCTCTTCACACCAAAATCTCATCATATTCTCTCTAATCCAACACACCTCTCTTTAAGTCCGAAACTTCAAACGTCCATAACTTCCTCCTCGAGTCGAATCTCAGAAATCCGAGACCATCTGGAGAACCGGGACGACGAGACGAAGCCGGAGCACCAAACCGCGGCTCCATCCGCCTCCGGACGCGCCAGCACGCGCCGGTCAAAGATCCGCCATGCGCCACCGCTCCTCTCCGTGCGTATAGCTCACGCGCCGCCGCTGCTCTGCCACCAGTAATTTTTTCCGATCCGGAGTCTGTTCGAGAATCCGGAGATCCGTAACCGTTCTTTTTTGCTTTTTGCTAAGGTGAGGGCTAACCACGCAATTTTCCCCCTTATTATCTACACTGGCTTAGGTTACGTTCAACTATCGACAGTTTAGGACTAGAATATGTATTGTCTTTATGAGAGTCTCTGTGATCGAGTCATGCTTTCTTTCGTGTAAACCGGACTTAGGTGATTTAGAGGAATTTACATACTGATTGATGAACCTGATGATGTGTTAATGTTGTGATATATATATATATGAGTATATGAGGTGACCGCGCGGTAGGTACTGGGCAGACATACTTGCGGTACTACCGGGGTCGTGTGTGCGGAGTGCGGCCAGCAAGTCGACCGTTGAGCCGTACCTGAGTTGATAAAGCGTCTACGGGCGGTGAGTATGGGCACTTCCCATATGTTGAAGCCTCTACGGGGGGTGTGGGCGATCACTTAATTCGCATAGGTCCACTGTTTGTTTTTCTTGGGTGCTTTAGGTGCCGTGATTGTTTACATTTTCTGGGACTAGACTCTCGTGGTTGTGATGTTAAGCCAGGGTATGCAATCTTGCGTGTCCATAGCAACACATACCTCGCTGAGTAACTTCCCTGTTACTCACCCCTCATTTCTTCCCTTTCAGGTGAGCCTGATGAGTAGTCGAAGTCGCGGGATAGTCGAAGTTGCGGTGTATCTAAAAATGAGAAACTTTCAAGGGGGATCTGAAACGAGGAAGCTTAAGAAACTTAAGCCAAGGTACATGGGACCGTATCTTATCGTTGAGAGGATTGGAGTAGTGGCTTATCGCTTGAGTTTACCGAGGGTATTGCGAGACTTCCACGATGTGTTCCATGTATCCGTTCTAAGGAAGGTTGTCAGAGAGCCAGAGCTTATCTTACAGCGGCCGCCAGATGACCTCGGAATGAACCTGTCAGCGCCTAGTCACCCAGTAAAAGTTTCAGAGCGACAAGAGAAAGAAGTTCAGGGAAGGAAGACCATGATGGTCAGAGTTTGTTGGGAGAGAGACGGGATCCAGGAAGAAACATGGGAGACCGAAAGTCAGATGAGGTTGGATTACCCAGAACTTTTTGAGGAAAGGAACGATCATATCGACCAGGAGTGAATTCGGGGACGAATTCCGTGTTAGTGGGAGAGAATTGTAACAACCCAAAAACACAAAACCCACTTTTTTCTAAACTTCATCAACCTAACCAACTCCACCTACCTATAAACGCACATGTTTTGAATTCTCCACCACCAACAACCCATAAACTCACACTTCCCCCTATAAATAGAGCACTCACCCCTCTTATTCTCTTCACACCAAAATCTCATCATATTCTCTCTAATCCAACACACCTCTCTTTAAGTCCGAAACTTCAAACGTCCATAACTTCCTCCTCGAGTCGAATCTCAAAAATCCGAGACCATCTGGAGAACCGGGACGACGAGACGAAGCCGGAGCACCAAACCGCGGCTCCATCCGCCTCCGGACATGCCAGCACGCGCCGGTCAAAGATCCGCCACGCGCCACCGATCCTCTCCGCGCGTATAGCTCACGCGCCGCCGCTGCTCCGCCACCAGTAATTTTTTCCGATCCGGAGTCTGTTCGAGAATCCGGAGATCCGTAACCGTTCTTTTCTGCTTTTTGCTAAGGTGAGGGCTAACCACGCAATTTTCCCCCTTATTATCTACACTGGCTTAGGTTACGTTCAACTATCGACAGTTTAGGACTAGAATATGTATTGTCTTTATGAGAGTCTCTGTGATCGAGTCATGCTTTCTTTCGTGTAAACCGGACTTAGGTGATTTAGAGGAATTTACATACTGATTGATGAACCTGATGATGTGTTAATGTTGTGATATATATATATATGAGTATATGAGGTGACCGCGCGGTAGGTACTGGGCAGACATACTTGCGGTACTACCGGGGTCGTGTGTGTGGAGTGCGGCCAGCAAGTCGACCGTTGAGCCGTACCTGAGTCGATAAAGCATCTACGGGCGGTGAGTATGGGCACTTCCCATATGTTGAAGCCTCTACGGGGGGTGTGGGCGATCACTTAATTCGCATAGGTCCACTGTTTGTTTTTCTTGGGTGCTTTAGGTGCCGTGATTGTTTACATTTTCTGGGACTAGACTCTCGTGGTTGTGATGTTAAGCCAGGGTATGCAATCTTGCGTGTCCATAGCAACACATACCTCGCTGAGTAACTTCCCTGTTACTCACCCCTCATTTCTTCCCTTTCAGGTGAGCCTGATGAGTAGTCGAAGTCGCGGGATAGTCGAAGTTGCGGTGTATCTAAAAATGAGAAACTTTCAAGGGGGATCTGAAACGAGGAAGCTTAAGAAACTTAAGCCAAGGTACATGGGACCGTATCTTATCGTTGAGAGGATTGGAGCAGTGGCTTATCGCTTGAGTTTACCGAGGGTATTGCGAGACTTCCACGATGTGTTCCATGTATCCGTTCTAAGGAAGGTTGTCAGAGAGCCAGAGCTTATCTTACAGCGGCCGCCAGATGACCTCGGAATGAACCTGTCAGCGCCTAGTCACCCAGTAAAAGTTTCAGAGCGACAAGAGAAAGAAGTTCAGGGAAGGAAGACCATGATGGTCAGAGTTTGTTGGGAGAGAGACGGGATCCAGGAAGAAACATGGGAGACCGAAAGTCAGATGAGGTTGGATTACCCAGAACTTTTTGAGGAAAGGAACGATCTTATCGACCAGGAGTGAATTCGGGGACGAATTCCGTGTTAGTAGGAGAGAATTGTAACAACCCAAAAACACAAAACCCACTTTTTTTCTAAACTTCATCAACCTAACCAACTCCACCTACCTATAAACGCACATGTTTTGAATTCTCCACCACCAACAACCCATAAACTCACACTTCCCCCTATAAATAGAGCACTCACCCCTCTTATTCTCTTCACACCAAAATCTCATCATATTCTCTCTAATCCAACACACCTCTCTTTAAGTCCTAAACTTCAAACGTCCATAACTTCCTCCTCGAGTCGAATCTCAAAAATCCGAGACCATCTGGAGAACCGGGACGACGAGACGAAGCCGGAGCACCAAACCGCGGCTCCATCCGCCTCCGCACGCGCCCGCACGCGCCGGTCAAAGATCCGCCACGCGCCACCGCTCCTCTCCGCGCGTATAGCTCACGCGCCGCCGCTGCTCCGCCACCAGTAATTTTTTCCGATCCGGAGTCTGTTCGAGAATCCGGAGATCCGTAACCGTTCTTTTCTGTTTTTTGCTAAGGTGAGGGCTAACCACGCAATTTTCCCCCTTATTATCTACACTGGCTTAGGTTACGTTCAACTATCGACAGTTTAGGACTAGAATATGTATTGTCTTTATGAGAGTCTCTGTGATCGAGTCATGCTTTCTTTCGTGTAAACCGGACTTAGGTGATTTAGAGGAATTTACATACTGATTGATGAACCTGATGATGTGTTAATGTTGTGATATATATATATATGAGTATATGAGGTGACCGCGCGGTAGGTACTGGGCAGACATACTTGCGGTACTACCGGGGTCGTGTGTGCGGAGTGCGGCCAGCAAGTCGACCGTTGAGCCGTACCTGAGTCGATAAAGCGTCTACGGGCGGTGAGTATGGGCACTTCCCATATGTTGAAGCCTGTACGGGGGTGTGGGCGATCACTTAATTCGCATAGGTCCACTGTTTGTTTTTCTTGGGTGCTTTAGGTGCCGTGATTGTTTACATTTTCTGGGACTAGACTCTCGTGGTTGTGATGTTAAGCCAGGGTATGCAATCTTGCGTGTCCATAGCAACACATACCTCGCTGAGTAACTTCCCTGTTACTCACCCCTCATTTCTTCCCTTTCAGGTGAGCCTGATGAGTAGTCGAAGTCGTGGGATAGTCGAAGTTGCGGTGTATCTAAAAATGAGAAACTTTCAAGGGGGATCTGAAACGAGGAAGCTTAAGAAACTTAAGCCAAGGTACATGGGACCGTATCTTATCGTTGAGAGGATTGGAGCAGTGGCTTATCGCTTGAGTTTACCGAGGGTATTGCGAGACTTCCACGATGTGTTCCATGTATCCGTTCTAAGGAAGGTTGTCAGAGAGCCAGAGCTTATCTTACAGCGGCCGCCAGATGACCTCGGAATGAACCTGTCAGCGCCTAGTCACCCAGTAAAAGTTTCAGAGCGACAAGAGAAAGAAGTTCAGGGAAGGAAGACCATGATGGTCAGAGTTTGTTGGGAGAGAGACGGGATCCAGGAAGAAACATGGGAGACCGAAAGTCAGATGAGGTTGGATTACCCAGAACTTTTTGAGGAAAGGAACGATCATATCGACCAGGAGTGAATTCGGGGACGAATTCCGTGTTAGTGGGAGAGAATTGTAACAACCCAAAAACACAAAACCCACTTTTTTTCTAAACTTCATCAACCTAACCAACTCAACCTACCTATAAACGCACATGTTTTGAATTCTCCACCACCAACAACCCATAAACTCACACTTCCCCCTATAAATAGAGCACTCACCCCTCTTATTCTCTTCACACCAAAATCTCATCATATTCTCTCTAATCCAACACACCTCTCTTTAAGTCCGAAACTTCAAACGTCCATAACTTCCTCCTCGAGTCGAATCTCAAAAATCCGAGACCATCTGGAGAACCGGGACGACGAGACAAAGCCGGAGCACCAAACCGCGGCTCCATCCGCCTCCGGACGTGCCAGCACGCGCCGGTCAAAGATCCGCCACGCGCCACCGCTCCTCTCCGCGCGTATAGCTCACGCGCCGCCGCTGCTCCGCCACCAGTAATTTTTTCCGATCCGGAGTCTGTTCGAGAATCCGGAGATCCGTAACCGTTCTTTTCTGCTTTTTGCTAAGGTGAGGGCTAACCACGCAATTTTCCCCCTTATTATCTACACTGGCTTAGGTTACGTTCAACTATCGACAGTTTAGGACTAGAATATGTATTGTCTTTATGAGAGTCTCTGTGATCGAGTCATGCTTTCTTTCGTGTAAACCGGACTTAGGTGATTTAGAGGAATTTACATACTGATTGATGAACCTGATGATGTGTTAATGTTGTGATATATATATATATGAGTATATGAGGTGACCGCGCGGTAGGTACTGGGCAGACATACTTGCGGTACTACCGGGGTCGTGTGTGCGGAGTGCGGCCAGCAAGTCGACCGTTGAGCCGTACCTGAGTCGATAAAGCGTCTACGGGCGGTGAGTATGGGCACTTCCCATATGTTGAAGCCTGTACGGGGGTGTGGGCGATCACTTAATTCGCATAGGTCCACTGTTTGTTTTTCTTGGGTGCTTTAGGTGCCGTGATTGTTTACATTTTCTGGGACTAGACTCTCGTGGTTGTGATGTTAAGCCAGGGTATGCAATCTTGCGTGTCCATAGCAACACATACCTCGCTGAGTAACTTCCCTAATACTCACCCCTCATTTCTTCCCTTTCAGGTGAGCCTGATGAGTAGTCGAAGTCGCGGGATAGTCGAAGTTGCGGTGTATCTAAAAATGAGGAACTTTCAAGGGGGATCTGAAACGAGGAAGCTTAAGAAACTTAAGCCAAGGTACATGGGACCGTATCTTATCGTTGAGAGGATTGGAGCAGTGGCTTATCGCTTGAGTTTACCGAGGGTATTGCGAGACTTCCACGATGTGTTCCATGTATCCGTTCTAAGGAAGGTTGTCAGAGAGCCAGAGCTTATCTTACAGCGGCCGCCAGATGACCTCGGAATGAACCTGTCAGCGCCTAGTCACCCAGTAAAAGTTTCAGAGCGACAAGAGAAAGAAGTTCAGGGAAGGAAGACCATGATGGTCAGAGTTTGTTGGGAGAGAGACGGGATCCAGGAAGAAACATGGGAGACCGAAAGTCAGATGAGGTTGGATTACCCAGAACTTTTTGAGGAAAGGAACGATCATATCGACCAGGAGTGAATTCGGGGACGAATTCCGTGTTAGTGGGAGAGAATTGTAACAACCCAAAAACACAAAACCCACTTTTTTTCTAAACTTCATCAACCTAACCAACTCAACCTACCTATAAACGCACATGTTTTGAATTCTCCACCACCAACAACCCATAAACTCACACTTCCCCCTATAAATAGAGCACTCACCCCTCTTATTCTCTTCACACCAAAATCTCATCATATTCTCTCTAATCCAACACACCTCTCTTTAAGTCCGAAACTTCAAACGTCCATAACTTCCTCCTCGAGTCGAATCTCAAAAATCCGAGACCATCTGGAGAACCGGGACGACGAGACGAAGCCGGAGCACCAAACCGCGGCTCCATCCGCCTCCGGACATGCCAGCACGCGCCGGTCAAAGATCCGCCACGCGCCACCGCTCCTCTCCGCGCGTATAGCTCACGCGCCGCCGCTGCTCCGCCACCAGTAATTTTTTCCGATCCGGAGTCTGTTCGAGAATCCGGAGATCCGTAACCGTTCTTTTCTGCTTTTTGCTAAGGTGAGGGCTAACCACGCAATTTTCCCCCTTATTATCTACACTGGCTTAGGTTACGTTCAACTATCGACAGTTTAGGACTAGAATATGTATTGTCTTTATGAGAGTCTCTGTGATCGAGTCATGCTTTCTTTCGTGTAAACCGGACTTAGGTGATTTAGAGGAATTTACATACTGATTGATGAACCTGATGATGTGTTAATGTTGTGATATATATATATATGAGTATATGAGGTGACCGCGCGGTAGGTACTGGGCAGACATACTTGCGGTACTACCGGGGTCGTGTGTGCGGAGTGCGGCCAGCAAGTCGACCGTTGAGCCGTACCTGAGTCGATAAAGCGTCTACGGGCGGTGAGTATGGGCACTTCCCATATGTTGAAGCCTCTACGGGGGGTGTGGGCGATCACTTAATTCGCATAGGTCCACTGTTTGTTTTTCTTGGGTGCTTTAGGTGCCGTGATTGTTTACATTTTCTGGGACTAGACTCTCGTGGTTGTGATGTTAAGCCAGGGTATGCAATCTTGCGTGTCCATAGCAACACATACCTCGCTGAGTAACTTCCCTGTTACTCACCCCTCATTTCTTCCCTTTCAGGTGAGCCTGATGAGTAGTCGAAGTCGCGGGATAGTCGAAGTTGCGGTGTATCTAAAAATGAGAAACTTTCAAGGGGGATCTGAAACGAGGAAGCTTAAGAAACTTAAGCCAAGGTACATGGGACCGTATCTTATCGTTGAGAGGATTGGAGCAGTGGCTTATCGCTTGAGTTTACCGAGGGTATTGCGAGACTTCCACGATGTGTTCCATGTATCCGTTCTAAGGAAGGTTGTCAGAGGGCCAGAGCTTATCTTACAGCGGCCGCCAGATGACCTCGGAATGAACCTGTCAGCGCCTAGTCACCCAGTAAAAGTTTCAGAGCGACAAGAGAAAGAAGTTCAGGGAAGGAAGACCATGATGGTCAGAGTTTGTTGGGAGAGAGACGGGATCCAGGAAGAAACATGGGAGACCGAAAGTCAGATGAGGTTGGATTACCCAGAACTTTTTGAGGAAAGGAACGATCATATCGACCAGGAGTGAATTCGGGGACGAATTCCGTGTTAGTGGGAGAGAATTGTAACAACCCAAAAACACAAAACCCACTTTTTTTCTAAACTTCATCAACCTAACCAACTCAACCTACCTATAAACGCACATGTTTTGAATTCTCCACCACCAACAACCCATAAACTCACACTTCCCCCTATAAATAGAGCACTCACCCCTCTTATTCTCTTCACACCAAAATCTCATCATATTCTCTCTAATCCAACACACCTCTCTTTAAGTCCGAAACTTCAAACGTCCATAACTTCCTCCTCGAGTCGAATCTCAAAAATCCGAGACCATCTGGAGAACCGGGACGACGAGACAAAGCCGGAGCACCAAACCGCGGCTCCATCCGCCTCCAGACGTGCCAGCACGCGCCGGTCAAAGATCCGCCACGCGCCACCGCTCCTCTCCGCGCGTATAGCTCACGCGCCGCCGCTGCTCCGCCACCAGTAATTTTTTCCGATCCGGAGTCTGTTCGAGAATCCGGAGATCCGTAACCGTTCTTTTCTGCTTTTTGCTAAGGTGAGGGCTAACCACGCAATTTTCCCCCTTATTATCTACACTGGCTTAGGTTACGTTCAACTATCGACAGTTTAGGACTAGAATATGTATTGTCTTTATGAGAGTCTCTGTGATCGAGTCATGCTTTCTTTCGTGTAAACCGGACTTAGGTGATTTAGAGGAATTTACATACTGATTGATGAACCTGATGATGTGTTAATGTTGTGATATATATATATATGAGTATATGAGGTGACCGCGCGGTAGGTACTGGGCAGACATACTTGCGGTACTACCGGGGTCGTGTGTGCGGAGTGCGGCCAGCAAGTCGACCGTTGAGCCGTACCTGAGTCGATAAAGCGTCTACGGGCGGTGAGTATGGGCACTTCCCATATGTTGAAGCCTCTACGGGGGGTGTGGGCGATCACTTAATTCGCATAGGTCCACTGTTTGTTTTTCTTGGGTGCTTTAGGTGCCGTGATTGTTTACATTTTCTGGGACTAGACTCTCGTGGTTGTGATGTTAAGCCAGGGTATGCAATCTTGCGTGTCCATAGCAACACATACCTCGCTGAGTAACTTCCCTGTTACTCACCCCTCATTTCTTCCCTTTCAGGTGAGCCTGATGAGTAGTCGAAGTCGCGGGATAGTCGAAGTTGCGGTGTATCTAAAAATGAGAAACTTTCAAGGGGGATCTGAAACGAGGAAGCTTAAGAAACTTAAGCCAAGGTACATGGGACCGTATCTTATCGTTGAGAGGATTGGAGCAGTGGCTTATCGCTTGAGTTTACCGAGGGTATTGCGAGACTTCCACGATGTGTTCCATGTATCCGTTCTAAGGAAGGTTGTCAGAGAGCCAGAGCTTATCTTACAGCGGCCGCCAGATGACCTCGGAATGAACCTGTCAGCGCCTAGTCACCCAGTAAAAGTTTCCGAGCGACAAGAGAAAGAAGTTCAGGGAAGGAAGACCATGATGGTCAGAGTTTGTTGGGAGAGAGACGGGATCCAGGAAGAAACATGGGAGACCGAAAGTCAGATGAGGTTGGATTACCCAGAACTTTTTGAGGAAAGGAACGATCATATCGACCAGGAGTGAATTCGGGGACGAATTCCGTGTTAGTGGGAGAGAATTGTAACAACCCAAAAACACAAAACCCACTTTTTTTCTAAACTTCATCAACCTAACCAACTCAACCTACCTATAAACGCACATGTTTTGAATTCTCCACCACCAACAACCCATAAACTCACACTTCCCCCTATAAATAGAGCACTCACCCCTCTTATTCTCTTCACACCAAAATCTCATCATATTCTCTCTAATCCAACACACCTCTCTTTAAGTCCGAAACTTCAAATGTCCATAACTTCCTCCTCGAGTCGAATCTCAAAAATCCGAGACCATCTGGAGAACCGGGACGACGAGACGAAGCCGGAGCACCAAACCGCGGCTCCATCCGCCTCCGGACATGCCAGCACGCGCCGGTCAAAGATCCGCCACGCGCCACCGCTCCTCTCCGCGCGTATAGCTCACGCGCCGCCGCTGCTCCGCCACCAGTAATTTTTTCCGATCCGGAGTCTGTTCGAGAATCCGGAGATCCGTAACCGTTCTTTTCTGCTTTTTGCTAAGGTGAGGGCTAACCACGCAATTTTCCCCCTTATTATCTACACTGGCTTAGGTTACGTTCAACTATCGACAGTTTAGGACTAGAATATGTATTGTCTTTATGAGAGTCTCTGTGATCGAGTCATGCTTTCTTTCGTGTAAACCGGACTTAGGTGATTTAGAGGAATTTACATACTGATTGATGAACCTGATGATGTGTTAATGTTGTGATATATATATATATGAGTATATGAGGTGACCGCGCGGTAGGTACTGGGCAGACATACTTGCGGTACTACCGGGGTCGTGTGTGCGGAGTGCGGCCAGCAAGTCGACCGTTGAGCCGTACCTGAGTCGATAAAGCGTCTACGGGCGGTGAGTATGGGCACTTCCCATATGTTGAAGCCTCTACGGGGGGTGTGGGCGATCACTTAATTCGCATAGGTCCACTGTTTGTTTTTCTTGGGTGCTTTAGGTGCTGTGATTGTTTACATTTTCTGGGACTAGACTCTCGTGGTTGTGATGTTAAGCCAGGGTATGCAATCTTGCGTGTCCATAGCAACACATACCTCGCTGAGTAACTTCCCTGTTACTCACCCCTCATTTCTTCCCTTTCAGGTGAGCCTGATGAGTAGTCGAAGTCGCGGGATAGTCGAAGTTGCGGTGTATCTAAAAATGAGAAACTTTCAAGGGGGATCTGAAACGAGGAAGCTTAAGAAACTTAAGCCAAGGTACATGGGACCGTATCTTATCGTTGAGAGGATTGGAGCAGTGGCTTATCGCTTGAGTTTACCGAGGGTATTGCGAGACTTCCACGATGTGTTCCATGTATCCGTTCTAAGGAAGGTTGTCAGAGAGCCAGAGCTTATCTTACAGCGGCCGCCAGATGACCTCGGAATGAACCTGTCAGCGCCTAGTCACCCAGTAAAAGTTTCAGAGCGACAAGAGAAAGAAGTTCAGGGAAGGAAGACCATGATGGTCAGAGTTTGTTGGGAGAGAGACGGGATCCAGGAAGAAACATGGGAGACCGAAAGTCAGATGAGGTTGGATTACCCAGAACTTTTTGAGGAAAGGAACGATCATATCGACCAGGAGTGAATTCGGGGACGAATTCCGTGTTAGTGGGAGAGAATTGTAACAACCCAAAAACACAAAACCCACTTTTTTTCTAAACTTCATCAACCTAACCAACTCCACCTACCTATAAACGCACATGTTTTGAATTCTCCACCACCAACAACCCATAAACTCACACTTCCCCCTATAAATAGAGCACTCACCCCTCTTATTCTCTTCACACCAAAATCTCATCATATTCTCTCTAATCCAACACACCTCTCTTTAAGTCCGAAACTTCAAACGTCCATAACTTCCTCCTCGAGTCGAATCTCAAAAATCCGAGACCATCTGGAGAACCGGGACGACGAGACGAAGCCGGAGCACCAAACCGCGGCTCCATCCGCCTCCGGACGCGCCCGCACGCGCCGGTCAAAGATCCGCCACGCGCCACCGCTCCTCTCCGCGCGTATAGCTCACGCGCCGCCGCTGCTCCGCCACCAGTAATTTTTTCCGATCCGGAGTCTGTTCGAGAATCCGGAGATCCGTAACCGTTCTTTTCTGCTTTTTGCTAAGGTGAGGGCTAACCACGCAATTTTCCCCCTTATTATCTACACTGGCTTAGGTTACGTTCAACTATCGACAGTTTAGGACTAGAATATGTATTGTCTTTATGAGAGTCTCTGTGATCGAGTCATGCTTTCTTTCGTGTAAACCGGACTTAGGTGATTTAGAGGAATTTACATACTGATTGATGAACCTGATGATGTGTTAATGTTGTGATATATATATATATATATATGAGTATATGAGGTGACCGCGCGGTAGGTACTGGGCAGACATACTTGCGGTACTACCGGGGTCGTGTGTGCGGAGTGCGGCCAGCAAGTCGACCGTTGAGCCGTACCTGAGTCGATAAAGCGTCTACGGGCGGTGAGTATGGGCACTTTCCATATGTTGAAGCCTCTACGGGGGGTGTGGGCGATCACTTAATTCGCATAGGTCCACTGTTTGTTTTTCTTGGGTGCTTTAGGTGCCGTGATTGTTTACATTTTCTGGGACTAGACTCTCGTGGTTGTGATGTTAAGCAAGGGTATGCAATCTTGCGTGTCCATAGCAACACATACCTCGCTGAGTAACTTCCCTGTTACTCACCCCTCATTTCTTCCCTTTCAGGTGAGCCTGATGAGTAGTCGAAGTCGCGGGATAGTCGAAGTTGCGGTGTATCTAAAAATGAGAAACTTTCAAGGGGGATCTGAAACGAGGAAGCTTAAGAAACTTAAGCCAAGGTACATGGGACCGTATCTTATCGTTGAGAGGATTGGAGCAGTGGCTTATCGCTTGAGTTTACCGAGGGTATTGCGAGACTTCCACGATGTGTTCCATGTATCCGTTCTAAGGAAGGTTGTCAGAGAGCCAGAGCTTATCTTACAGCGGCCGCCAGATGACCTCGGAATGAACCTGTCAGCGCCTAGTCACCCAGTAAAAGTTTCAGAGCGACAAGAGAAAGAAGTTCAGGGAAGGAAGACCATGATGGTCAGAGTTTGTTGGGAGAGAGACGGGATCCAGGAAGAAACATGGGAGACCGAAAGTCAGATGAGGTTGGATTACCCAGAACTTTTTGAGGAAAGGAACGATCATATCGACCAGGAGTGAATTCGGGGACGAATTCCGTGTTAGTGGGAGAGAATTGTAACAACCCAAAAACACAAAACCCACTTTTTTTCTAAACTTCATCAACCTAACCAACTCCACCTACCTATAAACGCACATGTTTTGAATTCTCCACCACCAACAACCCATAAACTCACACTTCCCCCTATAAATAGAGCACTCACCCCTCTTATTCTCTTCACACCAAAATCTCATCATATTCTCTCTAATCCAACACACCTCTCTTTAAGTCCGAAACTTCAAACGTCCATAACTTCCTCCTCGAGTCGAATCTCAAAAATCCGAGACCATCTGGAGAACCGGGACGACGAGACGAAGCCGGAGCACCAAACCGCGGCTCCATCCGCCTCCGGACGCGCCCGCACGCGCCGGTCAAAGATCCGCCACGCGCCACCGCTCCTCTCCGCGCGTATAGCTCACGCGCCGCCGCTGCTCCGCCACCAGTAATTTTTTCCGATCCGGAGTCTGTTCGAGAATCCGGAGATCCGTAACCGTTCTTTTCTGCTTTTTGCTAAGGTGAGGGCTAACCACGCAATTTTCCCCCTTATTATCTACACTGGCTTAGGTTACGTTCAACTATCGACAGTTTAGGACTAGAATATGTATTGTCTTTATGAGAGTCTCTGTGATCGAGTCATGCTTTCTTTCGTGTAAACCGGACTTAGGTGATTTAGAGGAATTTACATACTGATTGATGAACCTGATGATGTGTTAATGTTGTGATATATATATATATATGAGTATATGAGGTGACCGCGCGGTAGGTACTGGGCAGACATACTTGCGGTACTACCGGGGTCGTGTGTGCGGAGTGCGGCCAGCAAGTCGACCGTTGAGCCGTACCTGAGTCGATAAAGCGTCTACGGGCGGTGAGTATGGGCACTTTCCATATGTTGAAGCCTCTACGGGGGGTGTGGGCGATCACTTAATTCGCATAGGTCCACTGTTTGTTTTTCTTGGGTGCTTTAGGTGCCGTGATTGTTTACATTTTCTGGGACTAGACTCTCGTGGTTGTGATGTTAAGCAAGGGTATGCAATCTTGCGTGTCCATAGCAACACATACCTCGCTGAGTAACTTCCCTGTTACTCACCCCTCATTTCTTCCCTTTCAGGTGAGCCTGATGAGTAGTCGAAGTCGCGGGATAGTCGAAGTTGCGGTGTATCTAAAAATGAGAAACTTTCAAGGGGGATCTGAAACAAGGAAGCTTAAGAAACTTAAGCCAAGGTACATGGGACCGTATCTTATCGTTGAGAGGATTGGAGCAGTGGCTTATCGCTTGAGTTTACCGAGGGTATTGCGAGACTTCCACGATGTGTTCCATGTATCCGTTCTAAGGAAGGTTGTCAGAGAGCCAGAGCTTATCTTACAGCGGCCGCCAGATGACCTCGGAATGAACCTGTCAGCGCCTAGTCACCCAGTAAAAGTTTCAGAGCGACAAGAGAAAGAAGTTCAGGGAAGGAAGACCATGATGGTCAGAGTTTGTTGGGAGAGAGACGGGATCCAGGAAGAAACATGGGAGACCGAAAGTCAGATGAGGTTGGATTACCCAGAACTTTTTGAGGAAAGGAACGATCATATCGACCAGGAGTGAATTCGGGGACGAATTCCGTGTTAGTGGGAGAGAATTGTAACAACCCAAAAACACAAAACCCACTTTTTTTCTAAACTTCATCAACCTAACCAACTCCACCTACCTATAAACGCACATGTTTTGAATTCTCCACCCCCAACAACCCATAAACTCACACTTCCCCCTATAAATAGAGCACTCACCCCTCTTATTCTCTTCACACCAAAATCTCATCATATTCTCTCTAATCCAACACACCTCTCTTTAAGTCCGAAACTTCAAACGTCCATAACTTCCTCCTCGAGTCGAATCTCAAAAATCCGAGACCATCTGGAGAACCGGGACGACGAGACGAAGCCGGAGCACCAAACCGCGGCTCCATCCGCCTCCGGACGCGCCCGCACGCGCCGGTCAAAGATCCGCCACGCGCCACCGCTCCTCTCCGCGCGTATAGCTCACGCGCCGCCGCTGCTCCGCCACCAGTAATTTTTTCCGATCCGGAGTCTGTTCGAGAATCCGGAGATCCGTAACCGTTCTTTTCTGCTTTTTGCTAAGGTGAGGGCTAACCACGTAATTTTCCCCCTTATTATCTACACTGGCTTAGGTTACGTTCAACTATCGACAGTTTAGGACTAGAATATGTATTGTCTTTATGAGAGTCTCTGTGATCGAGTCATGCTTTCTTTCGTGTAAACCGGACTTAGGTGATTTAGAGGAATTTACATACTGATTGATGAACCTGATGATGTGTTAATGTTGTGATATATATATATATGAGTATATGAGGTGACCGCGCGGTAGGTACTGGGCAGACATACTTGCGGTACTACCGGGGTCGTGTGTGCGGAGTGCGGCCAGCAAGTCGACCGTTGAGCCATACCTGAGTCGATAAAGCGTCTACGGGCGGTGAGTATGGGCACTTCCCATATGTTGAAGCCTCTACGGGGGGTGTGGGCGATCACTTAATTCGCATAGGTCCACTGTTTGTTTTTCTTGGGTGCTTTAGGTGCCGTGATTGTTTACATTTTCTGGGACTAGACACTCGTGGTTGTGATGTTAAGCCAGGGTATGCAATCTTGCGTGTCCATAGCAACACATACCTCGCTGAGTAACTTCCCTGTTACTCACCCCTCATTTCTTCCCTTTCAGGTGAGCCTGATGAGTAGTCGAAGTCGCGGGATAGTCGAAGTTGCGGTGTATCTAAAAATGAGAAACTTTCAAGGGGGATCTGAAACGAGGAAGCTTAAGAAACTTTAGCCAAGGTACATGGGACCGTATCTTATCGTTGAGAGGATTGGAGCAGTGGCTTATCGCTTGAGTTTACCGAGGGTATTGCGAGACTTCCACGATGTGTTCCATGTATCCGTTCTAAGGAAGGTTGTCAGAGAGCCAGAGCTTATCTTACAGCGGCCGCCAGATGACCTCGGAATGAACCTGTCAGCGCCTAGTCACCCAGTAAAAGTTTCAGAGCGACAAGAGAAAGAAGTTCAGGGAAGGAAGACCATGATGGTCAGAGTTTGTTGGGAGAGAGACGGGATCCAGGAAGAAACATGGGAGACCGAAAGTCAGATGAGGTTGGATTACCCAGAACTTTTTGAGGAAAGGAACGATCATATCGACCAGGAGTGAATTCGGGGACGAATTCCGTGTTAGTGGGAGAGAATTGTAACAACCCAAAAACACAAAACCCACTTTTTTTCTAAACTTCATCAACCTAACCAACTCAACCTACCTATAAACGCACATGTTTTGAATTCTCCACCACCAACAACCCATAAACTCACACTTCCCCCTATAAATAGAGCACTCACCCCTCTTATTCTCTTCACACCAAAATCTCATCATATTCTCTCTAATCCAACACACCTCTCTTTAAGTCCGAAACTTCAAACGTCCATAACTTCCTCCTCGAGTCGAATCTCAAAAATCCGAGACCATCTGGAGAACCGGGACGACGAGACGAAGCCGGAGCACCAAACCGCGGCTCCATCCGCCTCCGGACGTGCCAGCACGCGCCGGTCAAAGATCCGCCACGCGCCACCGCTCCTCTCCGCGCGTATAGCTCACGCGCCGCCGCTGCTCCGCCACCAGTAATTTTTTCCGATCCGGAGTCTGTTCGAGAATCCGGAGATCCGTAACCGTTCTTTTCTGCTTTTTGCTAAGGTGAGGGCTAACCACGTAATTTTCCCCCTTATTATCTACACTGGCTTAGGTTACGTTCAACTATCGACAGTTTAGGACTAGAATATGTATTGTCTTTATGAGAGTCTCTGTGATCGAGTCATGCTTTCTTTCGTGTAAACCGGACTTAGGTGATTTAGAGGAATTTACATACTGATTGATGAACCTGATGATGTGTTAATGTTGTGATATATATATATATATGAGTATATGAGGTGACCGCGCGGTAGGTACTGGGCAGACATACTTGCGGTACTACCGGGGTCGTGTGTGCGGAGTGCGGCCAGCAAGTCGACCGTTGAGCCATACCTGAGTCGATAAAGCGTCTACGGGCGGTGAGTATGGGCACTTCCCATATGTTGAAGCCTCTACGGGGGGTGTGGGCGATCACTTAATTCGCATAGGTCCACTGTTTGTTTTTCTTGGGTGCTTTAGGTGCCGTGATTGTTTACATTTTCTGGGACTAGACTCTCGTGGTTGTGATGTTAAGCCAGGGTATGCAATCTTGCATGTCCATAGCAACACATACCTCGCTGAGTAACTTCCCTGTTACTCACCACTCATTTCTTCCCTTTCAGGTGAGCCTGATGAGTAGTCGAAGTCGCGGGATAGTCGAAGTTGCGGTGTATCTAAAAATGAGA
Source organism: Barbarea vulgaris (assembly GCA_963667165.1). Lineage (NCBI taxonomy): Eukaryota > Viridiplantae > Streptophyta > Magnoliopsida > Brassicales > Brassicaceae > Barbarea > Barbarea vulgaris. The sequence continues at coordinate 10,570,767 of OY763887.1, read as the reverse complement.
AACTTTCAAGGGGGATCTGAAACGAGGAAGCTTAAGAAACTTAAGCCAAGGTACATGGGACCGTATCTTATCGTTGAGAGGATTGGAGCAGTGGCTTATCGCTTGAGTTTACCGAGGGTATTGCGAGACTTCCACGATGTGTTCCATGTATCCGTTCTAAGGAAGGTTGTCAGAGAGCCAGAGCTTATCTTACAGCGGCCGCCAGATGACCTCCGAATGAACCTGTCAGCGCCTAGTCACCCAGTAAAAGTTTCAGAGCGACAAGAGAAAGAAGTTCAGAGAAGGAAGACCATGATGGTCAGAGTTTGTTGGGAGAGAGACGGGATCCAGGAAGAAACATGGGAGACCGAAAGTCAGATGAGGTTGGATTACCCAGAACTTTTTGAGGAAAGGAACGATCATATCGACCAGGAGTGAATTCGGGGACGAATTCCGTGTTAGTGGGAGAGAATTGTAACAACCCAAAAACACAAAACCCACTTTTTTTCTAAACTTCATCAACCTAACCAACTCAACCTACCTATAAACGCACATGTTTTGAATTCTCCACCACCAACAACCCATAAACTCACACTTCCCCCTATAAATAGAGCACTCACCCCTCTTATTCTCTTCACACCAAAATCTCATCATATTCTCTCTAATCCAACACACCTCTCTTTAAGTCCGAAACTTCAAACGTCCATAACTTCCTCCTCGAGTCGAATCTCAAAAATCCGAGACCATCTGGAGAACCGGGACGACGAGACGAAGCCGGAGCACCAAACCGCGGCTCCATCCGCCTCCGGACGTGCCAGCACGCGCCGGTCAAAGATCCGCCACGCGCCACCGCTCCTCTCCGCGCGTATAGCTCACGCGCCGCCGCTGCTCCGCCACCAGTAATTTTTTCCGATCCGGAGTCTGTTCGAGAATCCGGAGATCCGTAACCGTTCTTTTCTGCTTTTTGCTAAGGTGAGGGCTAACCACGTAATTTTCCCCCTTATTATCTACACTGGCTTAGGTTACGTTCAACTATCGACAGTTTAGGACTAGAATATGTATTGTCTTTATGAGAGTCTCTGTGATCGAGTCATGCTTTCTTTCGTGTAAACCGGACTTAGGTGATTTAGAGGAATTTACATACTGATTGATGAACCTGATGATGTGTTAATGTTGTGATATATATATATATATGAGTATATGAGGTGACCGCGCGGTAGGTACTGGGCAGACATACTTGCGGTACTACCGGGGTCGTGTGTGCGGAGTGCGGCCAGCAAGTCGACCGTTGAGCCATACCTGAGTCGATAAAGCGTCTACGGGCGGTGAGTATGGGCACTTCCCATATGTTGAAGCCTCTACGGGGGGTGTGGGCGATCACTTAATTCGCATAGGTCCACTGTTTGTTTTTCTTGGGTGCTTTAGGTGCCGTGATTGTTTACATTTTCTGGGACTAGACTCTCGTGGTTGTGATGTTAAGCCAGGGTATGCAATCTTGCATGTCCATAGCAACACATACCTCGCTGAGTAACTTCCCTGTTACTCACCCCTCATTTCTTCCCTTTCAGGTGAGCCTGATGAGTAGTCGAAGTCGCGGGATAGTCGAAGTTGCGGTGTATCTAAAAATGAGAAACTTTCAAGGGGGATCTGAAACGAGGAAGCTTAAGAAACTTAAGCCAAGGTACATGGGACCGTATCTTATCGTTGAGAGGATTGGAGCAGTGGCTTATCGCTTGAGTTTACCGAGGGTATTGCGAGACTTCCACGATGTGTTCCATGTATCCGTTCTAAGGAAGGTTGTCAGAGAGCCAGAGCTTATCTTACAGCGGCCGCCAGATGACCTCCGAATGAACCTGTCAGCGCCTAGTCACCCAGTAAAAGTTTCAGAGCGACAAGAGAAAGAAGTTCAGAGAAGGAAGACCATGATGGTCAGAGTTTGTTGGGAGAGAGACGGGATCCAGGAAGAAACATGGGAGACCGAAAGTCAGATGAGGTTGGATTACCCAGAACTTTTTGAGGAAAGGAACGATCATATCGACCAGGAGTGAATTCGGGGACGAATTCCGTGTTAGTGGGAGAGAATTGTAACAACCCAAAAACACAAAACCCACTTTTTTTCTAAACTTCATCAACCTAACCAACTCCACCTACCTATAAACGCACATGTTTTGAATTCTCCACCACCAACAACCCATAAACTCACACTTCCCCCTATAAATAGAGCACTCACCCCTCTTATTCTCTTCACACCAAAATCTCATCATATTCTCTCTAATCCAACACACCTCTCTTTAAGTCCGAAACTTCAAACGTCCATAACTTCCTCCTCGAGTCGAATCTCAAAAATCCGAGACCATCTGGAGAACCGGGACGACGAGACGAAGCCGGAGCACCAAACCGCGGCTCCATCCGCCTCCGGACGTGCCAGCACGCGCCGGTCAAAGATCCGCCACGCGCCACCGCTCCTCTCCGCGCGTATAGCTCACGCGCCGCCGCTGCTCCGCCACCAGTAATTTTTTCCGATCCGGAGTCTGTTCGAGAATCCGGAGATCCGTAACCGTTCTTTTCTGCTTTTTGCTAAGGTGAGGGCTAACCACGTAATTTTCCCCCTTATTATCTACACTGGCTTAGGTTACGTTCAACTATCGACAGTTTAGGACTAGAATATGTATTGTCTTTATGAGAGTCTCTGTGATCGAGTCATGCTTTCTTTCGTGTAAACCGGACTTAGGTGATTTAGAGGAATTTACATACTGATTGATGAACCTGATGATGTGTTAATGTTCTGATATATATATATATATATGAGTATATGAGGTGACCGCGCGGTAGGTACTGGGCAGACATACTTGCGGTACTACCGGGGTCGTGTGTGCGGAGTGCGGCCAGCAAGTCGACCGTTGAGCCATACCTGAGTCGATAAAGCGTCTACGGGCGGTGAGTATGGGCACTTCCCATATGTTGAAGCCTCTACGGGGGGTGTGGGCGATCACTTAATTCGCATAGGTCCACTGTTTGTTTTTCTTGGGTGCTTTAGGTGCCGTGATTGTTTACATTTTCTGGGACTAGACTCTCGTGGTTGTGATGTTAAGCCAGGGTATGCAATCTTGCATGTCCATAGCAACACATACCTCGCTGAGTAACTTCCCTGTTACTCACCCCTCATTTCTTCCCTTTCAGGTGAGCCTGATGAGTAGTCGAAGTCGCGGGATAGTCGAAGTTGCGGTGTATCTAAAAATGAGAAACTTTCAAGGGGGATCTGAAACGAGGAAGCTTAAGAAACTTAAGCCAAGGTACATGGGACCGTATCTTATCGTTGAGAGGATTGGAGCAGTGGCTTATCGCTTGAGTTTACCGAGGGTATTGCGAGACTTCCACGATGTGTTCCATGTATCCGTTCTAAGGAAGGTTGTCAGAGAGCCAGAGCTTATCTTACAGCGGCCGCCAGATGACCTCGGAATGAACCTGTCAGCGCCTAGTCACCCAGTAAAAGTTTCAGAGCGACAAGAGAAAGAAGTTCAGGGAAGGAAGACCATGATGGTCAGAGTTTGTTGGGAGAGAGACGGGATCCAGGAAGAAACATGGGAGACCGAAAGTCAGATGAGGTTGGATTACCCAGAACTTTTTGAGGAAAGGAACGATCATATCGACCAGGAGTGAATTCGGGGACGAATTCCGTGTTAGTGGGAGAGAATTGTAACAACCCAAAAACACAAAACCCACTTTTTTCTAAACTTCATCAACCTAACCAACTCCATCTACCTATAAACGCACATGTTTTGAATTCTCCACCACCAACAACCTATAAACTCACACTTCCCCCTATAAATAGAGCACTCACCCCTCTTATTCTCTTCACACCAAAATCTCATCATATTCTCTCTAATCCAACACACCTCTCTTTAAGTCCGAAACTTCAAACGTCCATAACTTCCTCCTCGAGTCGAATCTCAAAAATCCGAGACCATCTGGAGAACCGGGACGACGAGACGAAGCCGGAGCACCAAACCGCGGCTCCATCCGCCTCCGGACGCGCCCGCACGCGCCGGTCAAAGATCCGCCACGCGCCACCGCTCCTCTCCGCGCGTATAGCTCACGCGCCGCCGCTGCTCCGCCACCAGTAATTTTTTCCAATCCGGAGTCTGTTCGATAATCCGGAGATCCGTAACCGTTCTTTTCTGCTTTTTGCTAAGGTGAGGGCTAACCACGCAATTTTCCCCCTTATTATCTACACTGGCTTAGGTTACGTTCAACTATCGACAGTTTAGGACTAGAATATGTATTGTCTTTATGAGAGTCTCTGTGATCGAGTCATGCTTTCTTTCGTGTAAACCGGACTTAGGTGATTTAGAGGAATTTACATACTGATTGATGAACCTGATGATGTGTTAATGTTCTGATATATATATATATGAGTATATGAGGTGACCGCGCGGTAGGTACTGGGCAGACATACTTGCGGTACTACCGGGGTCGTGTGTGCGGAGTGCGGCCAGCAAGTCGACCGTTGAGCCATACCTGAGTCGATAAAGCGTCTACGGGCGGTGAGTATGGGCACTTCCCATATGTTGAAGCCTCTACGGGGGGTGTGGGCGATCACTTAATTCGCATAGGTCCACTGTTTGTTTTTCTTGGGTGCTTTAGGTGCCGTGATTGTTTACATTTTCTGGGACTAGACTCTCGTGGTTGTGATGTTAAGCCAGGGTGAGCAATCTTGCGTGTCCATAGCAACACATACCTCGCTGAGTAACTTCCCTGTTACTCACCCCTCATTTCTTCCCTTTCAGGTGAGCCTGATGAGTAGTCGAAGTCGCGGGATAGTCGAAGTTGCGGTGTATCTAAAAATGAGAAACTTTCAAGGGGGATCTGAAACGAGGAAACTTAAGAAACTTAAGCCAAGGTACATGGGACCGTATCTTATCGTTGAGAGGATTGGAGCAGTGGCTTATCGCTTGAGTTTACCGAGGGTATTGCGAGCCTTCCACGATGTGTTCCATGTATCCGTTCTAAGGAAGGTTGTCAGAGAGCCAGAGCTTATCTTACAGCGGCCGCCAGATGACCTCGGAATGAACCTGTCAGCGCCTAGTCACCCAGTAAAAGTTTCAGAGCGACAAGAGAAAGAAGTTCAGGGAAGGAAGACCATGATGGTCAGAGTTTGTTGGGAGAGAGACGGGATCCAGGAAGAAACATGGGAGACCGAAAGTCAGATGAGGTTGGATTACCCAGAACTTTTTGAGGAAAGGAACGATCATATCGACCAGGAGTGAATTCGGGGACGAATTCCGTGTTAGTGGGAGAGAATTGTAACAACCCAAAAACACAAAACCCACTTTTTTTCTAAACTTCATCAACCTAACCAACTCCACCTACCTATAAACGCACATGTTTTGAATTCTCCACCACCAACAACCCATAAACTCACACTTCCCCCTATAAATAGAGCACTCACCCCTCTTATTCTCTTCACACCAAAATCTCATCATATTCTCTCTAATCCAACACACCTCTCTTTAAGTCCGAAACTTCAAACGTCCATAACTTCCTCCTCGAGTCGAATCTCCAAAATCCGAGACCATCTGGAGAACCGGGACGACGAGACGAAGCCGGAGCACCAAACCGCGGCTCCATCCGCCTCCGGACGCGCCCGCACGCGCCGGTCAAAGATCCGCCACGCGCCACCGCTCCTCTCCGCGCGTATAGCTCACGCGCCGCCGCTGCTCCGCCACCAGTAATTTTTTCTGATCCGGAGTCTGTTCGAGAATCCGGAGATCCGTAACCGTTCTTTTCTGCTTTTTGCAAAGGTGAGGGCTAACCACGCAATTTTCCCCCTTATTATCTACACTGGCTTAGGTTACGTTCAACTATCGACAGTTTAGGACTAGAATATGTATTGTCTTTATGAGAGTCTCTGTGATCGAGTCATGCTTTCTTTCGTGTAAACCGGACTTAGGTGATTTAGAGGAATTTACATACTGATTGATGAACCTGGTGATGTGTTAATGTTGTGATATATATATATATATATGAGTATATGAGGTGATCGCGCGGTAGGTACTGGGCAGACATACTTGCGGTACTACCGGGGTCGTGTGTGCGGAGTGCGGCCAGCAAGTCGACCGTTGAGCCGTACCTGAGTCGATAAAGCGTCTACGGGCGGTGAGTATGGGCACTTCCCATATGTTGAAGCCTCTACGGGGGGTGTGGGCGATCACTTAATTCGCATAGGTCCACTGTTTGTTTTTCTTGGGTGCTTTAGGTGCCGTGATTGTTTACATTTTCTGGGACTAGACTCTCGTGGTTGTGATGTTAAGGCAGGGTATGCAATCTTGCGTGTCCATAGCAACACATACCTCGCTGAGTAACTTCCCTGTTACTCACCCCTCATTTCTTCCCTTTCAGGTGAGCCTGATGAGTAGTCGAAGTCGCGGGATAGTCGACGTTGCGGTGTATCTAAAATTGAGAAACTTTCAAGGGGGATCTGAAACGAGGAAGCTTAAGAAACTTAAGCCAAGGTACATGGGACCGTATCTTATCGTTGAGAGGATTGGAGCAGTGGCTTATCGCTTGAGTTTACCGAGGGTATTGCGAGACTTCCACGATGTGTTCCATGTATCCGTTCTAAGGAAGGTTGTCAGAGAGCCAGAGCTTATCTTACAGCGGCCGCCAGATGACCTCGGAATGAACCTGTCAGCGCCTAGTCACCCAGTAAAAGTTTCAGAGCGACAAGAGAAAGAAGTTCAGGGAAGGAAGACCATGATGGTCAGAGTTTGTTGGGCGAGAGACGGGATCCAGGAAGAAACATGGGAGACCGAAAGTTAGATGAGGTTGGATTACCTAGAACTTTTTGAGGAAAGGAACGATCATATCGACCAGGAGTGAATTCGGGGACGAATTCCGTGTTAGTGGGAGAGAATTGTAACAACCCAAAAACACAAAACCCACTTTTTTTCTAAACTTCATCAACCTAACCAACTCCACCTACCTATAAACGCACATGTTTTGAATTCTCCACCACCAACAACCCATAAACTCACACTTCCCCCTATAAATAGAGCACTCATCCCTCTTATTCTCTTCACACCAAAATCTCATCATATTCTCTCTAATCCAACACACCTCTCTTTAAGTCCAAAACTTCAAAAGTCCATAACTTCCTCCTCGAGTCGAATCTCGAAAATCCGAGACCATCTGGAGAACCGGGACGACGAGACAAAGCCGGAGCACCAAACCGCGGCTCCATCTGCCTCCGGACGTGCCCGCACACGCCCGCACGCGCCGGTCAAAGATCCGCCACGCGCCACCGTTCCTCTCCGCGCGTATAGCTCACGCGCCGCCGCTGCTCCGCCACCAGTAATTTTTTCCGATCCGGAGTCTGTTCGAGAATCCGGAGATCCGTAACCGTTCTTTTCTGCTTTTTGCAAAGGTGAGGGCTAACCACGCAATTTTCCCCCTTATTATCTGTACTGGCTTAGGTTACGTTCAACTATCGACAGTTTAGGACTAGAATATGTATTGTCTTTATGAGAGTCTCTGTGATCGAGTCATGCTTTCTTTCGTGTAAACCGGACTTAGGTGATTTAGAGGAATTTACATACTGATTGATGAACCTGGTGATGTGTTAATGTTGTGATATATATATATATGAGTATATGAGGTGATCGCGAGGTAGGTACTGGGCAGACATACTTGCGGTACTACCGGGGTCGTGTGTGCGGAGTGCGGCCAGCAAGTCGACCGTTGAGCCGTACCTGAGTCGATAAAGCGTCTACGGGCGGTGAGTATGGGCACTTCCCATATGTTGAAGCCTCTACGGGGGGTGTGGGCGATCACTTAATTCGCATAGGTCCACTGTTTGTTTTTCTTGGGTGCTTTAGGTGCCGTGATTGTTTACATTTTCTGGGACTAGACTCTCGTGGTTGTGATGTTAAGGCAGGGTATGCAATCTTGCGTGTCCATAGCAACACATACCTCGCTGAGTAACTTCCCTGTTACTCACCCCTCATTTCTTCCCTTTCAGGTGAGCCTGATGAGTAGTCGAAGTCGCGGGATAGTCGAAGTTGCGGTGTATCTAAAATTGAGAAACTTTCAAGGGGGATCTGAAACGAGGAAGCTTAAGAAACTTAAGCCAAGGTACATGGGACCGTATCTTATCGTTGAGAGGATTGGAGCAGTGGCTTATCGCTTGAGTTTACCGAGGGTATTGTGAGACTTCCACGATGTGTTCCATGTATCCGTTCTAAGGAAGGTTGTCAGAGAGCCAGAGCTTATCTTACAGCGGCCGCCAGATGACCTCGGAATGAACCTGTCAGCGCCTAGTCACCCAGTAAAAGTTTCAGAGCGACAAGAGAAAGAAGTTCAGGGAAGGAAGACCATGATGGTCAGAGTTTGTTGGGCGAGAGACGGGATCCAGGAAGAAACATGGGAGACCGAAAGTTAGATGAGGTTGGATTACCTAGAACGTTTTGAGGAAAGGAACGATCATATCGACCAGGAGTGAATTCGGGGACGAATTCCGTGTTAGTGGGAGAGAATTGTAACAACCCAAAAACACAAAACCCACTTTTTTTCTAAACTTCATCAACCTAACCAACTCCACCTACCTATAAACGCACATGTTTTGAATTCTCCACCACCAACAACCCATAAACTCACACTTCCCCCTATAAATAGAGCACTCATCCCTCTTATTCTCTTCACACCAAAATCTCATCATACTCTCTCTAATCCAACACACCTCTCTTTAAGTCCAAAACTTCAAAAGTCCATAACTTCCTCCTCGAGTCGAATCTCGAAAATCCGAGACCATCTGGAGAACCGGGACGACGAGACAAAGCCGGAGCACCAAACCGCGGCTCCATCTGCCTCCGGACGTGCCCGCACACGCCCGCACGCGCCGGTCAAAGATCCGCCACGCGCCACCGTTCCTCTGCGCGCATATAGCTCACGCGCCGCCGCTGCTCCGCCACCAGTAATTTTTTCCGATCCGGAGTCTGTTCGAGAATCCGGAGATCCGTAACCGTTCTTTTCTGCTTTTTGCAAAGGTGAGGGCTAACCACGCAATTTTCCCCCTTATTATCTGTACTGGCTTAGGTTACGTTCAACTATCGACAGTTTAGGACTAGAATATGTATTGTCTTTATGAGAGTCTCTGTGATCGAGTCATGCTTTCTTTCGTGTAAACCGGACTTAGGTGATTTAGAGGAATTTACATACTGATTGATGAACCTGGTGATGTGTTAATGTTGTGATATATATATATATATATATATGAGTATATGAGGTGATCGCGCGGTAGGTACTGGGCAGACATACTTGCGGTACTACCGGGGTCGTATGTGCGGAGTGCGGCCAGCAAGTCGACCGTTGAGCCGTACCTGAGTCGATAAAGCGTCTACGGGCGGTGAGTATGGGCACTTCCCATATGTTGAAGCCTCTACGGGGGGTGTGGGCGATCACTTAATTCGCATAGGTCCACTGTTTGTTTTTCTTGGGTGCTTTAGGTGCCGTGATTGTTTACATTTTCTGGGACTAGACTCTCGTGGTTGTGATGTTAAGGCAGGGTATGCAATCTTGCGTGTCCATAGCAACACATACCTCGCTGAGTAACTTCCCTGTTACTCACCCCTCATTTCTTCCATTTCAGGTGAGCCTGATGAGTAGTCGAAGTCGCGGGATAGTCGAAGTTGCGGTGTATCTAAAAATGAGAAACTTTCAAGGGGGATCTGAAACGAGGAAGCTTAAGAAACTTAAGCCAAGGTACATGGGACCGTATCTTATCGTTGAGAGGATTGGAGCAGTGGCTTATCGCTTGAGTTTACCGAGGGTATTGCGAGACTTCCACGATGTGTTCCATGTATCCGTTCTAAGGAAGGTTGTCAGAGAGCCAGAGCTTATCTTACAGCGGCCGCCAGATGACCTCGGAATGAACATGTCAGCGCCTAGTCACCCAGTAAAAGTTTCAGAGCGACAAGAGAAAGAAGTTCAGGGAAGGAAGACCATGATGGTCAGAGTTTGTTGGGAGAGAGACGGGATCCAGGAAGAAACATGGGAGACCGAAAGTCAGATGAGGTTGGATTACCCAGAACTTTTTGAGGAAAGGAACGATCATATCGACCAGGAGTGAATTCGGGGACGAATTCCGTGTTAGTGGGAGAGAATTGTAACAACCCAAAAACACAAAACCCACTTTTTTTCTAAACTTCATCAACCTAACCAACTCCACCTACCTATAAACGCACATGTTTTGAATTCTCCACCACCAACAACCCATAAACTCACACTTCCCCCTATAAATAGAGCACTCACCCCTCTTATTCTCTTCACACCAAAATCTCATCATATTCTCTCTAATCCAACACACCTCTCTTTAAGTCCGAAACTTCAAACGTCCATAACTTCCTCCTCGAGTCGAATCTCAAAAATCCTAGACCATCTGGAGAACCGGGACGACGAGACGAAGCCGGAGCACCAAACCGCGGCTCCATCCGCCTCCGGACGCGCCCGCACGCGCCGGTCAAAGATCCGCCACGCGCCACCGCTCCTCTCCGCGCGTATAGCTCACGCGCCGCCGCTGCTCCGCCACCAGTAATTTTTTCCGATCCGGAGTCTGTTCGAGAATCCGGAGATCCGTAACCGTTCTTTTCTGCTTTTTGCTAAGGTGAGGGCTAACCACGCAATTTTCCCCCTTATTATCTACACTGGCTTAGGTTACGTTCAACTATCGACAGTGTAGGACTAGAATATGTATTGTCTTTATGAGAGTCTCTGTGATCGAGTCATGCTTTCTTTCGTGTAAACCGGACTTAGGTGATTTAGAGGAATTTACATACTGATTGATGAACCTGGTGATGTGTTAATGTTGTGATATATATATATATATATGAGTATATGAGGTGATCGCGCGGTAGGTACTGGGCAGACATACTTGCGGTACTACCGGGGTCGTGTGTGCGGAGTGCGGCCAGCAAGTCGACCGTTGAGCCGTACCTGAGTCGATAAAGCATCTACGGGCGGTGAGTATGGGCACTTCCCATATGTTGAAGCCTCTACGGGGGGTGTGGGCGATCACTTAATTCGCATAGGTCCACTGTTTGTTTTTCTTGGGTGCTTTAGGTGCCGTGATTGTTTACATTTTCTGGGACTAGACTCTCGGGGTTGTGATGTTAAGGCAGGGTATGCAATCTTGCGTGTCCATAGCAACACATACCTCGCTGAGTAACTTCCCTGTTACTCACCCCTCATTTCTTCCCTTTCAGGTGAGCCTGATGAGTAGTCGAAGTCGCGGGATAGTCGAAGTTGCGGTGTATCTAAAATTGAGAAACTTTCAAGGGGGATCTGAAACGAGGAAGCTTAAGAAACTTAAGCCAAGGTACATGGGACCGTATCTTATCGTTGAGAGGATTGGAGCAGTGGCTTATCGCTTGAGTTTACCGAGGGTATTGCGAGACTTCCACGATGTGTTCCATGTATCCGTTCTAAGGAAGGTTGTCAGAGAGCCAGAGCTTATCTTACAGCGGCCGCCAGATGACCTCGGAATGAACCTGTCAGCGCCTAGTCACCCAGTAAAAGTTTCAGAGCGACAAGAGAAAGAAGTTCAGGGAAGGAAGACCATGATGGTCAGAGTTTGTTGGGCGAGAGACGGGATCCAGGAAGAAACATGGGAGACCGAAAGTTAGATGAGGTTGGATTACCTAGAACTTTTTGAGGAAAGGAACGATCATATCGACCAGGAGTGAATTCGGGGACGAATTCCGTGTTAGTGGGAGAGAATTGTAACAACCCAAAAACACAAAACCCACTTTTTTTCTAAACTTCATCAACCTAACCAACTCCACCTACCTATAAACGCACATGTTTTGAATTCTCCACCACCAACAACCCATAAACTCACACTTCCCCCTATAAATAGAGCACTCATCCCTCTTATTCTCTTCACACCAAAATCTCATCATACTCTCTCTAATCCAACACACCTCTCTTTAAGTCCAAAACTTCAAACGTCCATAACTTCCTCCTCGAGTCGAATCTCAAAAATCCGAGACCATCTGGAGAACCGGGACGACGAGACAATGCCGGAGCACCAAACCGCGGCTCCATCTGCCTCCGGACGTGCCCGCACACGCCCGCACGCGCCGGTCAAAGATCCGCCACGCGCCACCGCTCCTCTCCGCGCGTATAGCTCACGCGCCGCCGCTGCTCCGCCACCAGTAATTTTTTCCGATCCGGAGTCTGTTCGAGAATCCGGAGATCCGTAACCGTTCTTTTCTGCTTTTTGCAAAGGTGAGGGCTAACCACGCAATTTTCCCCCTTATTATCTGTACTGGCTTAGGTTACGTTCAACTATCGACAGTTTAGGACTAGAATATGTATTGTCTTTATGAGAGTCTCTGTGATCGAGTCATGCTTTCTTTCGTGTAAACCGGACTTAGGTGATTTAGAGGAATTTACATACTGATTGATGAACCTGGTGATGTGTTAATGTTGTGATATATATATATATATATATGAGTATATGAGGTGATCGCGCGGTAGGTACTGGGCAGACATACTTGCGGTACTACCGGGGTCGTATGTGCGGAGTGCGGCCAGCAAGTCGACCGTTGAGCCGTACCTGAGTCGATAAAGCGTCTACGGGCGGTGAGTATGGGCACTTCCCATATGTTGAAGCCTCTACGGGGGGTGTGGGCGATCACTTAATTCGCATAGGTCCACTGTTTGTTTTTCTTGGGTGCTTTAGGTGCCGTGATTGTTTACATTTTCTGGGACTAGACTCTCGTGGTTGTGATGTTAAGGCAGGGTATGCAATCTTGCGTGTCCATAGCAACACATACCTCGCTGAGTAACTTCCCTGTTACTCACCCCTCATTTCTTCCATTTCAGGTGAGCCTGATGAGTAGTCGAAGTCGCGGGATAGTCGAAGTTGCGGTGTATCTAAAAATGAGAAACTTTCAAGGGGGATCTGAAACGAGGAAGCTTAAGAAACTTAAGCCAAGGTACATGGGACCGTATCTTATCGTTGAGAGGATTGGAGCAGTGGCTTATCGCTTGAGTTTACCGAGGGTATTGCGAGACTTCCACGATGTGTTCCATGTATCCGTTCTAAGGAAGGTTGTCAGAGAGCCAGAGCTTATCTTACAGCGGCCGCCAGATGACCTCCGAATGAACCTGTCAGCGCCTAGTCACCCAGTAAAAGTTTCAGAGCGACAAGAGAAAGAAGTTCAGAGAAGGAAGACCATGATGGTCAGAGTTTGTTGGGAGAGAGACGGGATCCAGGAAGAAACATGGGAGACCGAAAGTCAGATGAGGTTGGATTACCCAGAACTTTTTGAGGAAAGGAACGATCATATCGACCAGGAGTGAATTCGGGGACGAATTCCGTGTTAGTGGGAGAGAATTGTAACAACCCAAAAACACAAAACCCACTTTTTTTCTAAACTTCATCAACCTAACCAACTCCACCTACCTATAAACGCACATGTTTTGAATTCTCCACCACCAACAACCCATAAACTCACACTTCCCCCTATAAATAGAGCACTCACCCCTCTTATTCTCTTCACACCAAAATCTCATCATATTCTCTCTAATCCAACACACCTCTCTTTAAGTCCGAAACTTCAAACGTCCATAACTTCCTCCTCGAGTCGAATCTCAAAAATCCGAGACCATCTGGAGAACCGGGACGACGAGACGAAGCCGGAGCACCAAACCGCGGCTCCATCCGCCTCCGGACGCGCCCGCACGCGCCGGTCAAAGATCCGCCACGCGCCACCGCTCCTCTCCGCGCGTATAGCTCACGCGCCGCCGCTGCTCCGCCACCAGTAATTTTTTCCGATCCGGAGTCTGTTCGAGAATCCGGAGATCCGTAACCGTTCTTTTCTGCTTTTTGCTAAGGTGAGGGCTAACCACGCAATTTTCCCCCTTATTATCTACACTGGGTTAGGTTACGTTCAACTATCGACAGTTTAGGACTAGAATATGTATTGTCTTTATGAGAGTCTCTGTGATCGAGTCATGCTTTCTTTCGTGTAAACCGGACTTAGGTGATTTAGAGGAATTTACATACTGATTGATGAACCTGGTGATGTGTTAATGTTGTGATATATATATATATATATGAGTATATGAGGTGATCGCGCGGTAGGTACTGGGCAGACATACTTGCGGTACTACCGGGGTCGTGTGTGCGGAGTGCGGCCAGCAAGTCGACCGTTGAGCCGTACCTGAGTCGATAAAGCGTCTACGGGCGGTGAGTATGGGCACTTCCCATATGTTGAAGCCTCTACGGGGGGTGTGGGCGATCACTTAATTCGCATAGGTCCACTGTTTGTTTTTCTTGGGTGCTTTAGGTGCCGTGATTGTTTACATTTTCTGGGACTAGACTCTCGGGGTTGTGATGTTAAGGCAGGGTATGCAATCTTGCGTGTCCATAGCAACACATACCTCGCTGAGTAACTTCCCTGTTACTCACCCCTCATTTCTTCCCTTTCAGGTGAGCCTGATGAGTAGTCGAAGTCGCGGGATAGTCGAAGTTGCGGTGTATCTAAAATTGAGAAACTTTCAAGGGGGATCTGAAACGAGGAAGCTTAAGAAACTTAAGCCAAGGTACATGGGACCGTATCTTATCGTTGAGAGGATTGGAGCAGTGGCTTATCGCTTGAGTTTACCGAGGGTATTGCGAGACTTCCACGATGTGTTCCATGTATCCGTTCTAAGGAAGGTTGTCAGAGAGCCAGAGCTTATCTTACAGCGGCCGCCAGATGACCTCGGAATGAACCTGTCAGCGCCTAGTCACCCAGTAAAAGTTTCAGAGCGACAAGAGAAAGAAGTTCAGGGAAGGAAGACCATGATGGTCAGAGTTTGTTGGGCGAGAGACGGGATCCAGGAAGAAACATGGGAGACCGAAAGTTAGATGAGGTTGGATTACCTAGAACTTTTTGAGGAAAGGAACGATCATATCGACCAGGAGTGAATTCGGGGACGAATTCCGTGTTAGTGGGAGAGAATTGTAACAACCCAAAAACACAAAACCCACTTTTTTTCTAAACTTCATCAACCTAACCAACTCCACCTACCAATAAACGCACATGTTTTGAATTCTCCACCACCAACAACCCATAAACTCACACTTCCCCCTATAAATAGAGCACTCATCCCTCTTATTCTCTTCACACCAAAATCTCATCATACTCTCTCTAATCCAACACACCTCTCTTTAAGTCCAAAACTTCAAACGTCCATAACTTCCTCCTCGAGTCGAATCTCAAAAATCCGAGACCATCTGGAGAACCGGGACGACGAGACAATGCCGGAGCACCAAACCGCGGCTCCATCTGCCTCCGGACGTGCCCGCACACGCCCGCACGCGCCGGTCAAAGATCCGCCACGCGCCACCGCTCCTCTCCGCGCGTATAGCTCACGCGCCGCCGCTGCTCCGCCACCAGTAATTTTTTCCGATCCGGAGTCTGTTCGAGAATCCGGAGATCCGTAACCGTTCTTTTCTGCTTTTTGCTAAGGTGAGGGCTAACCACGCAATTTTCCCCCTTATTATCTACACTGGCTTAGGTTACGTTCAACTATCGACAGTTTAGGACTAGAATATGTATTGTCTTTATAAGAGTCTCTGTGATCGAGTCATGCTTTCTTTCGTGTAAACCGGACTTAGGTGATTTAGAGGAATTTACATACTGATTGATGAACCTGGTGATGTGTTAATGTTGTGATATATATATATATATATATGAGTATATGAGGTGATCGCGCGGTAGGTACTGGGCAGACATACTTGCGGTACTACCGGGGTCGTGTGTGCGGAGTGCGGCCAGCAAGTCGACCGTTGAGCCGTACCTGAGTCGATAAAGCGTCTACGGGCGGTGAGTATGGGCACTTCCCATATGTTGAAGCCTCTACGGGGGGTGTGGGCGATCACTTAATTCGCATAGGTCCACTGTTTGTTTTTCTTGGGTGCTTTAGGTGCCGTGATTGTTTACATTTTCTGGGACTAGACTCTCGGGGTTGTGATGTTAAGGCAGGGTATGCAATCTTGCGTGTCCATAGCAACACATACCTCGCTGAGTAACTTCCCTGTTACTCACCCCTCATTTCTTCCCTTTCAGGTGAGCCTGATGAGTAGTCGAAGTCGCGGGATAGTCGAAGTTGCGGTGTATCTAAAATTGAGAAACTTTCAAGGGGGATCTGAAACGAGGAAGCTTAAGAAACTTAAGCCAAGGTACATGGGACCGTATCTTATCGTTGAGAGGATTGGAGCAGTGGCTTATCGCTTGAGTTTACCGAGGGTATTGCGAGACTTCCACGATGTGTTCCATGTATCCGTTCTAAGGAAGGTTGTCAGAGAGCCAGAGCTTATCTTACAGCGGCCGCCAGATGACCTCGGAATGAACCTGTCAGCGCCTAGTCACCCAGTAAAAGTTTCAGAGCGACAAGAGAAAGAAGTTCAGGGAAGGAAGACCATGATGGTCAGAGTTTGTTGGGCGAGAGACGGGATCCAGGAAGAAACATGGGAGACCGAAAGTTAGATGAGGTTGGATTACCTAGAACTTTTTGAGGAAAGGAACGATCATATCGACCAGGAGTGAATTCGGGGACGAATTCCGTGTTAGTGGGAGAGAATTGTAACAACCCAAAAACACAAAACCCACTTTTTTTCTAAACTTCATCAACCTAACCAACTCCACCTACCAATAAACGCACATGTTTTGAATTCTCCACCACCAACAACCCATAAACTCACACTTCCCCCTATAAATAGAGCACTCATCCCTCTTATTCTCTTCACACCAAAATCTCATCATACTCTCTCTAATCCAACACACCTCTCTTTAAGTCCAAAACTTCAAACGTCCATAACTTCCTCCTCGAGTCGAATCTCAAAAATCCGAGACCATCTGGAGAACCGGGACGACGAGACAATGCCGGAGCACCAAACCGCGGCTCCATCTGCCTCCGGACGTGCCCGCACACGCCCGCACGCGCCGGTCAAAGATCCGCCACGCGCCACCGCTCCTCTCCGCGCGTATAGCTCACGCGCCGCCGCTGCTCCGCCACCAGTAATTTTTTCCGATCCGGAGTCTGTTCGAGAATCCGGAGATCCGTAACCGTTCTTTTCTGCTTTTTGCAAAGGTGAGGGCTAACCACGCAATTTTCCCCCTTATTATCTGTACTGGCTTAGGTTACGTTCAACTATCGACAGTTTAGGACTAGAATATGTATTGTCTTTATGAGAGTCTCTGTGATCGAGTCATGCTTTCTTTCGTGTAAACCGGACTTAGGTGATTTAGAGGAATTTACATACTGATTGATGAACCTGGTGATGTGTTAATGTTGTGATATATATATATATATATATATGAGTATATGAGGTGATCGCGCGGTAGGTACTGGGCAGACATACTTGCGGTACTACCGGGGTCGTATGTGCGGAGTGCGGCCAGCAAGTCAACCGTTGAGCCGTACCTGAGTCGATAAAGCGTCTACGGGCGGTGAGTATGGGCACTTCCCATATGTTGAAGCCTCTACGGGGGGTGTGGGCGATCACTTAATTCGCATAGGTCCACTGTTTGTTTTTCTTGGGTGCTTTAGGTGCCGTGATTGTTTACATTTTCTGGGACTAGACTCTCGTGGTTGTGATGTTAAGGCAGGGTATGCAATCTTGCGTGTCCATAGCAACACATACCTCGCTGAGTAACTTCCCTGTTACTCACCCCTCATTTCTTCCATTTCAGGTGAGCCTGATGAGTAGTCGAAGTCGCGGGATAGTGGAAGTTGCGGTGTATCTAAAAATGAGAAACTTTCAAGGGGGATCTGAAACGAGGAAGCTTAAGAAACTTAAGCCAAGGTACATGGGACCGTATCTTATCGTTGAGAGGATTGGAGCAGTGGCTTATCGCTTGAGTTTACCGAGGGTATTGCGAGACTTCCACGATGTGTTCCATGTATCCGTTCTAAGGAAGGTTGTCAGAGAGCCAGAGCTTATCTTACAGCGGCCGCCAGATGACCTCGGAATGAACCTGTCAGCGCCTAGTCACCCAGTAAAAGTTTCAGAGCGACAAGAGAAAGAAGTTCAGGGAAGGAAGACCATGATGGTCAGAGTTTGTTGGGAGAGAGACGGGATCCAGGAAGAAACATGGGAGACCGAAAGTCAGATGAGGTTGGATTACCCAGAACTTTTTGAGGAAAGGAACGATCATATCGACCAGGAGTGAATTCGGGGACGAATTCCGTGTTTGTGGGAGAGAATTGTAACAACCCAAAAACACAAAACCCACTTTTTTTCTAAACTTCATCAACCTAACCAACTCCACCTACCTATAAACGCACATGTTTTGAATTCTCCACCACCAACAACCCATAAACTCACACTTCCCCCTATAAATAGAGCACTCACCCCTCTTATTCTCTTCACACCAAAATCTCATCATACTCTCTCTAATCCAACACACCTCTCTTTAAGTCCGAAACTTCAAACGTCCATAACTTCCTCCTCGAGTCGAATCTCGAAAATCCGAGACCATCTGGAGAACCGGGACGACGAGACGAAGCCGGAGCACCAAACCGCGGCTAAATCCGCCTCCGGACGTGCCCGCACGCGCCGGTCAAAGATCCGCCACGCGCCACCGCTCCTCTCCGCGCGTATAGCTCACGTGCCGCCGCTGCTCCGCCACCAGTAATTTTTTCCGATCCGGAGTCTGTTCGAGAATCCGGAGATCCGTAACCGTTCTTTTCTGCTTTTTGCAAAGGTGAGGGCTAACTACGCAATTTCCCCCCTTATTATCTGTACTGGCTTAGGTTACGTTCAACTATCAACAGTTTAGGACTAGAATATGTATTGTCTTTATGAGAGTCTCTGTGATCGAGTCATGCTTTCTTTCGTGTAAACCGGACTTAGGTGATTTAGAGGAATTTACATACTGATTGATGAACCTGGTGATGTGTTAATGTTGTGATATATATATATATATATATATATATATATATATGAGTATATGAGGTGACCGCGCGGTAGGTACTGGGCAGACATACTTGCGGTACTACCGGGGTCGTGTGTGCGGAGTGCGGCCAGCAAGTCGACCGTTGAGCCGTACCTGAGTCGATAAAGCGTCTACGGGCGGTGAGTATGGGCACTTCCCATATGTTGAAGCCTCTACGGGGGGTGTGGGCGATCACTTAATTCGCATAGGTCCACTGTTTGTTTTTCTTGGGTGCTTTAGGTGCCGTGATTGTTTACATTTTCTGGGACTAGACTCTCGTGGTTGTGATGTTAAGCCAGGGTATGCAATCTTGCGTGTCCATAGCAAAACATACCTCGCTGAGTAACTTCCCTGTTACTCACCCCTCATTTCTTCCCTTTCAGGTGAGCCTGATGAGTAGTCGAAGTCGCGGTGTATCTAAAAATGAGAAACTTTCAAGGGGGATCTGAAACGAGGAAGCTTAAGAAACCTAAGCCAAGGTACATGGGACCGTATCTTATCGTTGAGAGGATTGGAGCAGTGGCTTATCGCTTGAGTTTACCGAGGGTATTGCGAGACTTCCACGATGTGTTCCATGTATCCGTTCTAAGGAAGGTTGTCAGAGAGCCAGAGCTTATCTTACAGCGGCCGCCAGATGACCTCGGAGTGAACCTATCAGCGCGTAGTCACCCAGTAAAAGTTTCAGAGCGACAAGAGAAAGAAGTTCAGGGAAGGAAGACCATGATGGTCAGAGTTTGTTGGGAGAGAGACGGGATCCAGGAAGAAACATGGGAGACCGAAAGTCAGATGAGGTTGGATTACCCAGAACTTTTTGAGGAAAGGAACGATCATATCGACCAGGAGTGAATTCGGGGACGAATTCCGTGTTAGTGGGAGAGAATTGTAACAACGCAAAAACACAAAACCCACTTTTTTTCTAAACTTCATCAACCTAACCAACTCCACCTACCTATAAACGCACATGTTTTGAATTCTCCACCACCAACAACCCATAAACTCACACTTCCCCCTATAAATAGAGCACTCACCCCTCTTATTCTCTTCACACCAAAATCTCATCATATTCTCTCTAATCCAACACACCTCTCTTTAAGTCCGAAACTTCAAACGTCCATAACTTCCTCCTCGAGTCGAATCTCGAAAATCCGAGACCATCTGGAGAACCGGGACGACGAGACGAAGCCGGAGCACCAAACCGCGGCTCCATCCGCCTCCGGACGCGCCCGCACGCGGCGGTCAAAGATCCGCCACGCGCCACCGCTCCTCTCCGCGCGTATAGCTCACGCGCCGCCGCTGCTCCGCCACCAGTAATTTTTTCCGATCCGGAGTCTGTTCGAGAATCCGGAGATCCGTAACCGTTCTTTTCTGCTTTTTGCTAAGGTGAGGGCTAACCACGCAATTTTCCCCCTTATTATCTGTACTGGCTTAGGTTACGTTCAACTATCGACAGTTCTAGAATATGTATTGTCTTTATGAGAGTCTCTGTGATCGAGTCATGCTTTCTTTCGTGTAAACCGGACTTAGGTGATTTAGAGGAATTTACATACTGATTGATGAACCTGGTGATGTGTTAATGTTGTGATATATATATATATATATGAGTATATGAGGTGACCGCGCGGTAGGTACTGGGCAGACATACTTGCGGTACTACCGGGGTCGTGTGTGCGGAGTGCGGCCAGCAAGTCGACCGTTGAGCCGTACCTGAGTCGATAAAGCGTCTACGGGCGGTGAGTATGGGCACTTCCCATATGTTGAAGCCTCTACGGGGGGTGTGGGCGATCACTTAATTCGCATAGGTCCACTGTTTGTTTTTCTTGGGTGCTTTAGGTGCCGTGATTGTTTACATTTTCTGGGACTAGACTCTCGTGGTTGTGATGTTAAGGCAGGGTATGCAATCTTGCGTGTCCATAGCAACACATACCTCGCTGAGTAACTTCCCTGTTACTCACCCCTCATTTCTTCCCTTTCAGGTGAGCCTGATGAGTAGTCGAAGTCGCGGGATAGTCGAAGTTGCGGTGTATCTAAAAATGAGAAACTTTCAAGGGGGATCTGAAACGAGGAAGCTTAAGAAACTTTAGCCAAGGTACATGGGACCGTATCTTATCGTTGAGAGGATTGGAGCAGTGGCTTATCGCTTGAGTTTACCGAGGGTATTGCGAGACTTCCACGATGTGTTCCATGTATCCGTTCTAAGGAAGGTTGTCAGAGAGCCAGAGCTTATCTTACAGCGGCCGCCAGATGACCTCGGAATGACCCTGTCAGCGCCTAGTCACCCAGTAAAAGTTTCAGAGCGACAAGAGAAAGAAGTTCAGGGAAGGAAGACCATGATGGTCAGAGTTTGTTGGGAGAGAGACGGGATCCAGGAAGAAACATGGGAGACCGAAAGTCAGATGAGGTTGGATTACCCAGAACTTTTTGTGGAAAGGAACGATCATATCGACCAGGAGTGAATTCGGGGACGAATTCTGTGTTAGTGGGAGAGAATTGTAACAACGCAAAAACACAAAACCCACTTTTTTCTAAACTTCATCAACCTAACCAACTCCACCTACCTATAAACGCACATGTTTTGAATTCTCCACCACCAACAACCCATAAACTCACACTTCCCCCTATAAATAGAGCACTCACCCCTCTTATTCTCTTCACACCAAAATCTCATCATATTCTCTCTAATCCAACACACCTCTCTTTAAGTCCGAAACTTCAAACGTCCATAACTTCCTCCTCGAGTCGAATCTCGAAAATCCGAGACCATCTGGAGAACCGAGACGACGAGACGAAGCCGGAGCACCAAACCGCGGCTCCATCCGCCTCCGGACGCGCCCGAACGCGCAGGTCAAAGATCCGCCACGCGCCACCGCTCCTCTCTGTGCGTATAGCTCACGCGCCGCCGCTGCTCCGCCACCAGTAATTTTTTCCGATCCGGAGTCTGTTCGAGAATCCGGAGATCCGTAACCGTTCTTTTCTGCTTTTTGCTAAGGTGAGGGCTAACCACGCAATTTTCCCCCTTATTATCTGTACTGGCTTAGGTTACGTTCAACTATCGACAGTTTAGGACTAGAATATGTATTGTCTTTATGAGAGTCTCTGTGATCGAGTCATGCTTTCTTTCGTGTAAACCGGACTTAGGTGATTTAGAGGAATTTACATACTGATTGATGAACCTGGTGATGCGTTAATGTTGTGATATATATATATATATATATGAGTATATGAGGTGACCGCGCGGTAGGTACTGGGCAGACATACTTGCGGTACTACCGGGGTCGTGTGTGCGGAGTGCGGCCAGCAAGTTGACCGTTGAGCCGTACCTGAGTCGATAAAGCGTCTACGGGCGGTGAGTATGGGCACTTCCCATATGTTGAAGCCTCTACGGGGGGTGTGGGCGATCACTTAATTCGCATAGGTCCACTGTTTGTTTTTCTTGGGTGCTTTAGGTGCCGTGATTGTTTACATTTTCTGGGACTAGACTCTCGTGGTTGTGATGTTAAGCCAGGATATGCAATCTTGCGTGTCCATAGCAACACATACCTCGCTGAGTAACTTCCCTGTTACTCACCCCTCATTTCTTCCCTTTCAGGTGAGCCTGATGAGTAGTCGAAGTCGCGGGATAGTCGAAGTTACGGTGTATCTAAAAATGAGAAACTTTCAAGGGGGATCTGAAATGAGGAAGCTTAAGAAACTTAAGCCAAGGTACATGGGACCGTATCTTATCGTTGAGAGGATTGGAGCAGTGGCTTATCGCTTGAGTTTACCGAGGGTATTGCGAGACTTCCACGATGTGTTCCATGTATCCGTTCTAAGGAAGGTTGTCAGAGAGCCAGAGCTTATCTTACAACGGCCGCCAGATGACCTCGGAATGAACCTGTCAGTGCCTAGTCACCCAGTAAAAGTTTCAGAGCGACAAGAGAGAGAAGTTCAGGGAAGGAAGACCATGATGGTCAGAGTTTGTTGGGAGAGAGACGGGATCCAGGAAGAAACATGGGAGACCGAAAGTCAGATGAGGTTGGATTACCCAGAACTTTTTGAGGAAAGGAACGATCATATCGACCAGGAGTGAATTCGGGGACGAATACCGTGTTAGTGGGAGAGAATTGTAACAACCCAAAAACACAAAACCCACTTTTTTTCTAAACTTCATCAACCTAACCAACTCCACCTACCTATAAACGCACATGTTTTGAATTCTCCACCACCAACAACCCATAAACTCACACTTCCCCCTATAAATAGAGCACTCACCCCTCTTATTCTCTTCACACCAAAATCTCATCATATTCTCTCTAATCCAACACACCTCTCTTTAAGTCCGAAACTTCAAACGTCCATAAATTCCTCCTCGAGTCGAATCTCGAAAATCCGAGACCATCTATGAACCGAGACGACGAGACGAAGCCGGAGCACCAAACCGTGGCTCCATCCGCCTCCGGACACGCCCGAACGCGCCGGTCAAAGATCCGCCACGCGCCACCGCTCCTCTCTGTGCGTATAGCTCACGCGCCGCCGCTGCTCCGCTACCAGTAATTTTTTCCGATCCGGAGTCTGTTCGAGAATCCGGAGATCCGTAACCGTTCTTTTCTGCTTTTCTAAGGTGAGGGCTAACCACGCAATTTTCCCCCTTATTATCTGTACTGGCTTAGGTTACGTTCAACTATCGACAGTTTAGGACTAGAATATGTATTGTCTTTATGAGAGTCTCTGTGATCGAGTCATGCTTTCTTTCGTGTAAACCGGACTTAGGTGATTTAGAGGAATTTACATACTGATTGATGAACCTGATGATGTGTTAATGTTGCGATATATATATATATGAGTATATGAGGTGACCGCGCGGTAGGTACTGGGCAGACATACTTGCGGTACTACCGGGGTCGTGTGTGCGGGGTGTGGCCAGCAAGTCGACCGTTGAGCCATACCTGAGTCGATAAAGCTTCTACGGGCGGTGAGTATGGGCACTTCCCATATGTTGAAGCCTCTACGGGGGGTCTGGGCGATCACTTAATTCGCATAGGTCCACTGTTTGTTTTTCTTGGGTGCTTTAGGTGCCGTGATTGTTTACATTTTCTGGGAATAGACTCTCGTGGTTGTGATGTTAAGCCAGGGTATGCAATCTTGCGTGTCCATAGCAACACATACCTCGCTGAGTAACTTCCCTGTTACTCACCCCTCATTTCTTCCCTTTCAGGTGAGCCTGATGAGTAGTCGAAGTCGCGGGATAGTCGAAGTTACGGTGTATCTAAAAATGAGAAACTTTCAAGGGGGATCTGAAATGAGGAAGCTTAAGAAACTTAAGCCAAGGTACATGGGACCGTATCTTATCGTTGAGAGGATTGGAGCAGTGGCTTATCGCTTGAGTTTACCGAGGGTATTGCGAGACTTCCACGATGTGTTCCATGTATCCGTTCTAAGGAAGGTTGTCAGAGAGCCAGAGCTTATCTTACAGCGGCCGCCAGATGACCTCGGAATGAACCTGTCAGCGCCTAGTCACCCAGTAAAAGTTTCAGAGCGACAAGAGAAAGAAGTTCAGGGAAGGAAGACCATGATGGTCAGAGTTTGTTGGGAGAGAGACGGGATCCAGGAAGAAACATGGGAGACCGAAAGTCAGATGAGGTTGGATTACCCAGAACTTTTTGAGGAAAGAAACGATCATATCGACCAGGAGTGAATTCGGGGACGAATACCGTGTTAGTGGGAGAGAATTGTAACAACCCAAAAACACAAAACCCACTTTTTTTCTAAACTTCATCAACCTAACCAACTCCACCTACCTATAAACGCACATGTTTTGAATTCTCCACCACCAACAACCCATAAACTCACACTTCCCCCTATAAATAGAGCACTCACCTCTCTCATTCTCTTCACACCAAAATCTCATCATATTCTCTCTAATCCAACACACCTCTCTTTAAGTCCGAAACTTCAAACGTCCATAACTTCCTCCTCGAGTCGAATCTCGAAAATCCGTGACCATCTGGAGAACCGGGACGACGAGACGAAGCCGGAGCACCAAACCGCGGCTCCATCCGCCTCCGGACGCGCCCGCACGCGCCGGTCAAATATCCGCCACGCGCCACCGCTCCTCTCCGCGCGTATAGCTCACGCGCCGCCGCTGCTCCGCCACCAGTAATTTTTTCCGATCCGGAGTCTGTTCGAGAATCCGGAGATCCGTAACCGTTCTTTTCTGCTTTTTGCTAAGGTGAGGGCTAACCACGCAATTTTCCCCCTTATTATCTGTACTGGCTTAGGTTACGTTCAACTATCGACAGTTTAGGACTAGAATATGTATTGTCTTTATGAGAGTCTCTGTGATCGAGTCATGCTTTCTTTCGTGTAAATCGGACTTAGGTGATTTAGAGGAATTTACATACTGATTGATGAACCTGATGATGTGTTAATGTTGTGATATATATATATATATGAGTATATGAGGTGACCGCGCGGTAGGTACTGGGCAGACATACTTGCGGTACTACCGGGGTCGTGTGTGCGGGGTGCGGCCAGCAAGTCGACCGTTGAGCCGTACCTGAGTCGATAAAGCTTCTACGGGCGGTGAGTATGGGCACTTCCCATATGTTGAAGCCTCTACGGGGGGTCTGGGCGATCACTTAATTCGCATAGGTCCACTGTTTGTGTTTCTTGGGTGCTTTAGGTGCCGTGATTGTTTACATTTTCTGGGAATAGACTCTCGTGGTTGTGATGTTAAGCCAGGGTATGCAATCTTGCGTGTCCATAGCAACACATACCTCGCTGAGTAACTTCCCTGTTACTCACCCCTCATTTCTTCCCTTTCAGGTGAGCCTGATGAGTAGTCGAAGTCGCGGGATAGTCGAAGTTGCGGTGTATCTAAAAATGAGAAACTTTCAAGGGGGATCTGAAACGAGGAAGCTTAAGAAACTTAAGCCAAGGTACATGGGACCGTATCTTATCGTTCAGAGGATTGGAGCAGTGGCTTATCGCTTGAGTTTACCGAGGGTATTGCGAGACTTCCACGATGTGTTCCATGTATCCGTTCTAAGGAAGGTTGTCAGAGAGCCAGAGCTTATCTTACAGCAGCCGCCAGATGACCTCGGAATGAACCTGTCAGCGCCTAGTCACCCAGTAAAAGTTTCAGAGCGACAAGAGAAAGAAGTTCAGGGAAGGAAGACCATGATGGTCAGAGTTTGTTGGGAGAGAGACGGTATCCAGGAAGAAACATGGGAGACCGAAAGTCAGATGAGGTTGGATTACCCAGAACTTTTTGAGGAAAGGAACGATCATATCGACCAGGAGTGAATTCGGGGACGAATTCCGTGTTAGTGGGAGAGAATTGTAACAACCCAAAAACACAAAACCCACTTTTTTTCTAAACTTCATCAACCTAACCAACTCCACCTACCTATAAACGCACATGTTTTGAATTCTCCACCACCAACAACCCATAAACTCACACTTCCCCCTATAAATAGAGCACTCACCCCTCTTATTCTCTTCACACCAAAATCTCATCATATTCTCTCTAATCCAACACACCTCTCTTTAAGTCCGAAACTTCAAACGTCCATCACTTCCTCCTCGAGTCGAATCTCGAAAATATGAGACCATCTGGAGAACCGGGACGACGAGACGAAGCCGGAGCACCAAAGCGCGGCTCCATCCGCCTCCGGACGCGCCCGCACACGCCGGTCAAAGATCCGCCACGCGCCACCGCTCCTCTCCGCGCGTATAGCTCACGCGCCGCCGCTGCTCCGCCACCAGTAATTTTTTCCGATCCGGAGTCTGTTCGAGAATCCGGAGATCCGTAACCGTTCTTTTCTGCTTTTTGCTAAGGTGAGGGCTAACCACGCAATTTTCCCCCTTATTATCTGTACTGGCTTAGGTTACGTTCAACTATCGACAGTTTAGGACTAGAATATGTATTGTCTTTATGAGAGTCTCTGTGATCGAGTCATGCTTTCTTTCGTGTAAATCGGACTTAGGTGATTTAGAGGAATTTACATACTGATTGATGAACCTGATGATGTGTTAATGTTGTGATATATATATATATGAGTATATGAGGTGACCGCGCGGTAGGTACTGGGCAGACATACTTGCGGTACTACCGGGGTCGTGTGTGCGGGGTGCGGCCAGCAAGTCGACCGTTGAGCCGTACCTGAGTCGATAAAGCTTCTACGGGCGGTGAGTATGGGCACTTCCCATATGTTGAAGCTTCTACGGGGGGTCTGGGCGATCACTTAATTCGCATAGGTCCACTGTTTGTTTTTCTTGGGTGCTTTAGGTGCCGTGATTGTTTACATTTTCTGGGAATAGACTCTCGTGGTTGTGATGTTAAGCCAGGGTATGCAATCTTGCGTGTCCATAGCAACACATACCTCGCTGAGTAACTTCCCTGTTACTCACCCCTCATTTCTTCCCTTTCAGGTGAGCCTGATGAGTAGTCAAAGTCGCGGGATAGTCGAAGTTGCGGTGTATCTAAAAATGAGAAACTTTCAAGGGGGATCTGAAACGAGGAAGCTTAAGAAACTTAAGCCAAGGTACATGGGACCGTATCTTATCGTTCAGAGGATTGGAGCAGTGGCTTATCGCTTGAGTTTACCGAGGGTATTGCGAGACTTCCACGATGTGTTCCATGTATCCGTTCTAAGGAAGGTTGTCAGAGAGCCAGAGCTTATCTTACAGCGGCCGCCAGATGACCTCGGAATGAACCTGTCAGCGCCTAGTCACCCAGTAAAAGTTTCAGAGCGACAAGAGAAAGAAGTTCAGGGAAGGAAGACCATGATGGTCAGAGTTTGTTGGGAGAGAGACGGTATCCAGGAAGAAACATGGGAGACCGAAAGTCAGATGAGGTTGGATTACCCAGAACTTTTTGAGGAAAGGAACGATCATATCGACCAGGAGTGAATTCGGGGACGAATTCCGTGTTAGTGGGAGAGAATTGTAACAACCCAAAAACACAAAACCCACTTTTTTTCTAAACTTCATCAACCTAACCAACTCCACCTACCTATAAACGCACATGTTTTGAATTCTCCACCACCAACAACCCATAAACTCACACTTCCCCCTATAAATAGAGCACTCACCCCTCTTATTCTCTTCACACCAAAATCTCATCATATTCTCTCTAATCCAACACACCTCTCTTTAAGTCCGAAACTTCAAACGTCCATCACTTCCTCCTCGAGTCGAATCTCGAAAATATGAGACCATCTGGAGAACCGGGACGACGAGACGAAGCCGGAGCACCAAAGCGCGGCTCCATCCGCCTCCGGACGCGCCCGCACACGCCGGTCAAAGATCCGCCACGCGCCACCGCTCCTCTCCGCGCGTATAGCTCACGCGCCGCCGCTGCTCCGCCACCAGTAATTTTTTCCGATCCGGAGTCTGTTCGAGAATCCGGAGATCCGTAACCGTTCTTTTCTGCTTTTTGCTAAGGTGAGGGCTAACCACGCAATTTTCCCCCTTATTATCTGTACTGGCTTAGGTTACGTTCAACTATCGACAGTTTAGGACTAGAATATGTATTGTCTTTATGAGAGTCTCTGTGATCGAGTCATGCTTTCTTTCGTGTAAATCGGACTTAGGTGATTTAGAGGAATTTACATACTGATTGATGAACCTGATGATGTGTTAATGTTGTGATATATATATATATGAGTATATGAGGTGACCGCGCGGTAGGTACTGGGCAGACATACTTGCGGTACTACCGGGGTCGTGTGTGCGGGGTGCGGCCAGCAAGTCGACCGTTGAGCCGTACCTGAGTCGATAAAGCTTCTACGGGCGGTGAGTATGGGCACTTCCCATATGTTGAAGCTTCTACGGGGGGTCTGGGCGATCACTTAATTCGCATAGGTCCACTGTTTGTTTTTCTTGGGTGCTTTAGGTGCCGTGATTGTTTACATTTTCTGGGAATAGACTCTCGTGGTTGTGATGTTAAGCCAGGGTATGCAATCTTGCGTGTCCATAGCAACACATACCTCGCTGAGTAACTTCCCTGTTACTCACCCCTCATTTCTTCCCTTTCAGGTGAGCCTGATGAGTAGTCGAAGTCGCGGGATAGTCGAAGTTGTGGTGTATCTAAAAATGAGAAACTTTCAAGGGGGATCTGAAACGAGGAAGCTTAAGAAACTTAAGCCAAGGTACATGGGACCGTATCTTATCGTTCAGAGGATTGGAGCAGTGGCTTATCGCTTGAGTTTACCGAGGGTATTGCGAGACTTCCACGATGTGTTCCATGTATCCGTTCTAAGGAAGGTTGTCAGAGAGCCAGAGCTTATCTTACAGCGGCCGCCAGATGACCTCGGAATGAACCTGTCAGCGCCTAGTCACCCAGTAAAAGTTTCAGAGCGACAAGAGAAAGAAGTTCAGGGAAGGAAGACCATGATGGTCAGAGTTTGTTGGGAGAGAGACGGTATCCAGGAAGAAACATGGGAGACCGAAAGTCAGATGAGGTTGGATTACCCAGAACTTTTTGAGGAAAGGAACGATCATATCGACCAGGAGTGAATTCGGGGACGAATTCCGTGTTAGTGGGAGAGAATTGTAACAACCCAAAAACACAAAACCCACTTTTTTTCTAAACTTCATCAACCTAACCAACTCCACCTACCTATAAACGCACATGTTTTGAATTCTCCACCACCAACAACCCATAAACTCACACTTCCCCCTATAAATAGAGCACTCACCCCTCTTATTCTCTTCACACCAAAATCTCATCATATTCTCTCTAATCCAACACACCTCTCTTTAAGTCCGAAACTTCAAACGTCCATCACTTCCTCCTCGAGTCGAATCTCGAAAATATGAGACCATCTGGAGAACCGGGACGACGAGACGAAGCCGGAGCACCAAAGCGCAGCTCCATCCGCCTCCGGACGCGCCCGCACACGCCAGTCAAAGATCCGCCACGCGCCACCGCTCCTCTCCGCGCGTATAGCTCACGCGCCGCCGCTGCTCCGCCACCAGTAATTTTTTCCGATCCGGAGTCTGTTCGAGAATCCGGAGATCCGTAACCGTTCTTTTCTGCTTTTTGCTAAGGTGAGGGCTAACCACGCAATTTTCCCCCTTATTATCTGTACTGGCTTAGGTTACGTTCAACTATCGACAGTTTAGGACTAGAATATGTATTGTCTTTATGAGAGTCTCTGTGATCGAGTCATGCTTTCTTTCGTGTAAATCGGACTTAGGTGATT
Source organism: Barbarea vulgaris (assembly GCA_963667165.1). Taxonomy (NCBI): domain Eukaryota; kingdom Viridiplantae; phylum Streptophyta; class Magnoliopsida; order Brassicales; family Brassicaceae; genus Barbarea; species Barbarea vulgaris. The sequence continues at coordinate 10,540,616 of OY763887.1, read as the reverse complement.
TAGAAGAATTTACATACTGATTGATGAACCTGATGATGTGTTAATGTTGTGATATATATATATATGAGTATATGAGGTGACCGCGCGGTAGGTACTGGGCAGACATACTTGCGGTACTACCGGGGTCGTGTGTGCGGGGTGCGGCCAGCAAGTCGACCGTTGAGCCGTACCTGAGTCGATAAAGCTTCTACGGGCGGTGAGTATGGGCACTTCCCATATGTTGAAGCCTCTACGGGGGGTCTGGGCGATCACTTAATTCGCATAGGTCCACTGTTTGTTTTTCTTGGGTGCTTTAGGTGCCGTGATTGTTTACATTTTCTGGGAATAGACTCTCGTGGTTGTGATGTTAAGCCAGGGTATGCAATCTTGCGTGTCCATAGCAACACATACCTCGCTGAGTAACTTCCCTGTTACTCACCCCTCATTTCTTCCCTTTCAGGTGAGCCTGATGAGTAGTCGAAGTCGCGGGATAGTCGAAGTTGCGGTGTATCTAAAAATGAGAAACTTTCAAGGGGGATCTGAAACGAGGAAGCTTAAGAAACTTAAGCCAAGGTACATGGGACCGTATCTTATCGTTGAGAGGATTGGAGCAGTGGCTTATCGCTTGAGTTTACCGAGGGTATTGCGAGACTTCCACGATGTGTTCCATGTATCCGTTCTAAGGAAGGTTGTCAGAGAGCCAGAGCTTATCTTACAGCGGCCGCCAGATGACCTCGGAATGAACCTGTCAGCGCCTAGTCACCCAGTAAAAGTTTCAGAGCGACAAGAGAAAGAAGTTCAGGGAAGGAAGACCATGATGGTCAGAGTTTGTTGGGAGAGAGACGGTATCCAGGAAGAAACATGGGAGACCGAAAGTCAGATGAGGTTGGATTACCCAGAACTTTTTGAGGAAAGGAACGATCATATCGACCAGGAGTGAATTCGGGGACGAATTCCGTGTTAGTGGGAGAGAATTGTAACAACCCAAAAACACAAAACCCACTTTTTTTCTAAACTTCATCAACCTAACCAACTCCACCTACCTATAAACGCACATGTTTTGAATTCTCCACCACCAACAACCCATAAACTCACACTTCCCCCTATAAATAGAGCACTCACCCCTCTTATTCTCTTCACACCAAAATCTCATCATATTCTCTCTAATCCAACACACCTCTCTTTAAGTCCGAAACTTCAAACGTCCATCACTTCCTCCTCGAGTCGAATCTCGAAAATATGAGACCATCTGGAGAACCGGGACGACGAGACGAAGCCGGAGCACCAAAGCGCGGCTCCATCCGCCTCCGGACGCGCCCGCACACGCCGGTCAAAGATCCGCCACGCGCCACCGCTCCTCTCCGCGCGTATAGCTCACGCGCCGCCGCTGCTCCGCCACCAGTAATTTTTTCCGATCCGGAGTCTGTTCGAGAATCCGGAGATCCGTAACCGTTCTTTTCTGCTTTTTGCTAAGGTGAGGGCTAACCACGCAATTTTCCCCCTTATTATCTGTACTGGCTTAGGTTACGTTCAACTATCGACAGTTTAGGACTAGAATATGTATTGTCTTTATGAGAGTCTCTGTGATCGAGTCATGCTTTCTTTCGTGTAAATCGGACTTAGGTGATTTAGAGGAATTTACATACTGATTGATGAACCTGATGATGTGTTAATGTTGTGATATATATATATATGAGTATATGAGGTGACCGCGCGGTAGGTACTGGGCAGACATACTTGCGGTACTACCGGGGTCGTGTGTGCGGGGTGCGGCCAGCAAGTCGACCGTTGAGCCGTACCTGAGTCGATAAAGCTTCTACGGGCGGTGAGTATGGGCACTTCCCATATGTTGAAGCCTCTACGGGGGGTCTGGGCGATCACTTAATTCGCATAGGTCCACTGTTTGTTTTTCTTGGGTGCTTTAGGTGCCGTGATTGTTTACATTTTCTGGGAATAGACTCTCGTGGTTGTGATGTTAAGCCAGGGTATGCAATCTTGCGTGTCCATAGCAACACATACCTCGCTGAGTAACTTCCCTGTTACTCACCCCTCATTTCTTCCCTTTCAGGTGAGCCTGATGAGTAGTCGAAGTCGCGGGATAGTCGAAGTTGCGGTGTATCTAAAAATGAGAAACTTTCAAGGGGGATCTGAAACGAGGAAGCTTAAGAAACTTAAGCCAAGGTACATGGGACCGTATCTTATCGTTGAGAGGATTGGAGCAGTGGCTTATCGCTTGAGTTTACCGAGGGTATTGCGAGACTTCCACGATGTGTTCCATGTATCCGTTCTAAGGAAGGTTGTCAGAGAGCCAGAGCTTATCTTACAGCGGCCGCCAGATGACCTCGGAATGAACCTGTCAGCGCCTAGTCACCCAGTAAAAGTTTCAGAGCGACAAGAGAAAGAAGTTCAGGGAAGGAAGACCATGATGGTCAGAGTTTGTTGGGAGAGAGACGGTATCCAGGAAGAAACATGGGAGACCGAAAGTCAGATGAGGTTGGATTACCCAGAACTTTTTGAGGAAAGGAACGATCATATCGACCAGGAGTGAATTCGGGGACGAATTCCGTGTTAGTGGGAGAGAATTGTAACAACCCAAAAACACAAAACCCACTTTTTTCTAAACTTCATCAACCTAACCAACTCCACCTACCTATAAACGCACATGTTTTGAATTCTCCACCACCAACAACCCATAAACTCACACTTCCCCCTATAAATAGAGCACTCACCCCTCTTATTCTCTTCACACCAAAATCTCATCATATTCTCTCTAATCCAACACACCTCTCTTTAAGTCCGAAACTTCAAACGTCCATCACTTCCTCCTCGAGTCGAATCTCGAAAATATGAGACCATCTGGAGAACCGGGACGACGAGACGAAGCCGGAGCACCAAAGCGCGGCTCCATCCGCCTCCGGACGCGCCCGCACACGCCGGTCAAAGATCCGCCACGCGCCACCGCTCCTCTCCGCGCGTATAGCTCACGCGCCGCCGCTGCTCCGCCACCAGTAATTTTTTCCGATCCGGAGTCTGTTCGAGAATCCGGAGATCCGTAACCGTTCTTTTCTGCTTTTTGCTAAGGTGAGGGCTAACCACGCAATTTTCCCCCTTATTATCTGTACTGGCTTAGGTTACGTTCAACTATCGACAGTTTAGGACTAGAATATGTATTGTCTTTATGAGAGTCTCTGTGATCGAGTCATGCTTTCTTTCGTGTAAATCGGACTTAGGTGATTTAGAGGAATTTACATACTGATTGATGAACCTGATGATGTGTTAATGTTGTGATATATATATATATGAGTATATGAGGTGACCGCGCGGTAGGTACTGGGCAGACATACTTGCGGTACTACCGGGGTCGTGTGTGCGGGGTGCGGCCAGCAAGTCGACCGTTGAGCCGTACCTGAGTCGATAAAGCTTCTACGGGCGGTGAGTATGGGCACTTCCCATATGTTGAAGCCTCTACGGGGGGTCTGGGCGATCACTTAATTCGCATAGGTCCACTGTTTGTTTTTCTTGGGTGCTTTAGGTGCCGTGATTGTTTACATTTTCTGGGAATAGACTCTCGTGGTTGTGATGTTAAGCCAGGGTATGCAATCTTGCGTGTCCATAGCAACACATACCTCGCTGAGTAACTTCCCTGTTACTCACCCCTCATTTCTTCCCTTTCAGGTGAGCCTGATGAGTAGTCGAAGTCGCGGGATAGTCGAAGTTGCGGTGTATCTAAAAATGAGAAACTTTCAAGGGGGATCTGAAACGAGGAAGCTTAAGAAACTTAAGCCAAGGTACATGGGACCGTATCTTATCGTTCAGAGGATTGGAGCAGTGGCTTATCGCTTGAGTTTACCGAGGGTATTGCGAGACTTCCACGATGTGTTCCATGTATCCGTTCTAAGGAAGGTTGTCAGAGAGCCAGAGCTTATCTTACAGCGGCCGCCAGATGACCTCGGAATGAACCTGTCAGCGCCTAGTCACCCAGTAAAAGTTTCAGAGCGACAAGAGAAAGAAGTTCAGGGAAGGAAGACCATGATGGTCAGAGTTTGTTGGGAGAGAGACGGTATCCAGGAAGAAACATGGGAGACCGAAAGTCAGATGAGGTTGGATTACCCAGAACTTTTTGAGGAAAGGAACGATCATATCGACCAGGAGTGAATTCGGGGACGAATTCCGTGTTAGTGGGAGAGAATTGTAACAACCCAAAAACACAAAACCCACTTTTTTTCTAAACTTCATCAACCTAACCAACTCCACCTACCTATAAACGCACATGTTTTGAATTCTCCACCACCAACAACCCATAAACTCACACTTCCCCCTATAAATAGAGCACTCACCCCTCTTATTCTCTTCACACCAAAATCTCATCATATTCTCTCTAATCCAACACACCTCTCTTTAAGTCCGAAACTTCAAACGTCCATCACTTCCTCCTCGAGTCGAATCTCGAAAATATGAGACCATCTGGAGAACCGGGACGACGAGACGAAGCCGGAGCACCAAAGCGCGGCTCCATCCGCCTCCGGACGCGCCCGCACACGCCGGTCAAAGATCCGCCACGCGCCACCGCTCCTCTCCGCGCGTATAGCTCACGCGCCGCCGCTGCTCCGCCACCAGTAATTTTTTCCGATCCGGAGTCTGTTCGAGAATCCGGAGATCCGTAACCGTTCTTTTCTGCTTTTTGCTAAGGTGAGGGCTAACCACGCAATTTTCCCCCTTATTATCTGTACTGGCTTAGGTTACGTTCAACTATCGACAGTTTAGGACTAGAATATGTATTGTCTTTATGAGAGTCTCTGTGATCGAGTCATGCTTTCTTTCGTGTAAATCGGACTTAGGTGATTTAGAGGAATTTACATACTGATTGATGAACCTGATGATGTGTTAATGTTGTGATATATATATATATGAGTATATGAGGTGACCGCGCGGTAGGTACTGGGCAGACATACTTGCGGTACTACCGGGGTCGTGTGTGCGGGGTGCGGCCAGCAAGTCGACCGTTGAGCCGTACCTGAGTCGATAAAGCTTCTACGGGCGGTGAGTATGGGCACTTCCCATATGTTGAAGCCTCTACGGGGGGTCTGGGCGATCACTTAATTCGCATAGGTCCACTGTTTGTTTTTCTTGGGTGCTTTAGGTGCCGTGATTGTTTACATTTTCTGGGAATAGACTCTCGTGGTTGTGATGTTAAGCCAGGGTATGCAATCTTGCGTGTCCATAGCAACACATACCTCGCTGAGTAACTTCCCTGTTACTCACCCCTCATTTCTTCCCTTTCAGGTGAGCCTGATGAGTAGTCGAAGTCGCGGGATAGTCGAAGTTGCGGTGTATCTAAAAATGAGAAACTTTCAAGGGGGATCTGAAACGAGGAAGCTTAAGAAACTTAAGCCAAGGTACATGGGACCGTATCTTATCGTTCAGAGGATTGGAGCAGTGGCTTATCGCTTGAGTTTACCGAGGGTATTGCGAGACTTCCACGATGTGTTCCATGTATCCGTTCTAAGGAAGGTTGTCAGAGAGCCAGAGCTTATCTTACAGCGGCCGCCAGATGACCTCGGAATGAACCTGTCAGCGCCTAGTCACCCAGTAAAAGTTTCAGAGCGACAAGAGAAAGAAGTTCAGGGAAGGAAGACCATGATGGTCAGAGTTTGTTGGGAGAGAGACGGTATCCAGGAAGAAACATGGGAGACCGAAAGTCAGATGAGGTTGGATTACCCAGAACTTTTTGAGGAAAGGAACGATCATATCGACCAGGAGTGAATTCGGGGACGAATTCCGTGTTAGTGGGAGAGAATTGTAACAACCCAAAAACACAAAACCCACTTTTTTTCTAAACTTCATCAACCTAACCAACTCCACCTACCTATAAACGCACATGTTTTGAATTCTCCACCACCAACAACCCATAAACTCACACTTCCCCCTATAAATAGAGCACTCACCCCTCTTATTCTCTTCACACCAAAATCTCATCATATTCTCTCTAATCCAACACACCTCTCTTTAAGTCCGAAACTTCAAACGTCCATCACTTCCTCCTCGAGTCGAATCTCGAAAATATGAGACCATCTGGAGAACCGGGACGACGAGACGAAGCCGGAGCACCAAAGCGCGGCTCCATCCGCCTCTGGACGCGCCCGCACACGCCGGTCAAAGATCCGCCACGCGCCACCGCTCCTCTCCGCGCGTATAGCTCACGCGCCGCCGCTGCTCCGCCACCAGTAATTTTTTCCGATCCGGAGTCTGTTCGAGAATCCGGAGATCCGTAACCGTTCTTTTCTGCTTTTTGCTAAGGTGAGGGCTAACCACGCAATTTTCCCCCTTATTATCTGTACTGGCTTAGGTTACGTTCAACTATCGACAGTTTAGGACTAGAATATGTATTGTCTTTATGAGAGTCTCTGTGATCGAGTCATGCTTTCTTTCGTGTAAATCGGACTTAGGTGATTTAGAGGAATTTACATACTGATTGATGAACCTGATGATGTGTTAATGTTGTGATATATATATATATGAGTATATGAGGTGACCGCGCGGTAGGTACTGGGCAGACATACTTGCGGTACTACCGGGGTCGTGTGTGCGGGGTGCGGCCAGCAAGTCGACCGTTGAGCCGTACCTGAGTCGATAAAGCTTCTACGGGCGGTGAGTATGGGCACTTCCCATATGTTGAAGCCTCTACGGGGGGTCTGGGCGATCACTTAATTCGCATAGGTCCACTGTTTGTTTTTCTTGGGTGCTTTAGGTGCCGTGATTGTTTACATTTTCTGGGAATAGACTCTCGTGGTTGTGATGTTAAGCCAGGGTATGCAATCTTGCGTGTCCATAGCAACACATACCTCGCTGAGTAACTTCCCTGTTACTCACCCCTCATTTCTTCCCTTTCAGGTGAGCCTGATGAGTAGTCGAAGTCGCGGGATAGTCGAAGTTGCGGTGTATCTAAAAATGAGAAACTTTCAAGGGGGATCTGAAACGAGGAAGCTTAAGAAACTTAAGCCAAGGTACATGGGACCGTATCTTATCGTTCAGAGGATTGGAGCAGTGGCTTATCGCTTGAGTTTACCGAGGGTATTGCGAGACTTCCACGATGTGTTCCATGTATCCGTTCTAAGGAAGGTTGTCAGAGAGCCAGAGCTTATCTTACAGCGGCCGCCAGATGACCTCGGAATGAACCTGTCAGCGCCTAGTCACCCAGTAAAAGTTTCAGAGCGACAAGAGAAAGAAGTTCAGGGAAGGAAGACCATGATGGTCAGAGTTTGTTGGGAGAGAGACGGTATCCAGGAAGAAACATGGGAGACCGAAAGTCAGATGAGGTTGGATTACCCAGAACTTTTTGAGGAAAGGAACGATCATATCGACCAGGAGTGAATTCGGGGACGAATTCCGTGTTAGTGGGAGAGAATTGTAACAACCCAAAAACACAAAACCCACTTTTTTTCTAAACTTCATCAACCTAACCAACTCCACCTACCTATAAACGCACATGTTTTGAATTCTCCACCACCAACAACCCATAAACTCACACTTCCCCCTATAAATAGAGCACTCACCCCTCTTATTCTCTTCACACCAAAATCTCATCATATTCTCTCTAATCCAACACACCTCTCTTTAAGTCCGAAACTTCAAACGTCCATCACTTCCTCCTCGAGTCGAATCTCGAAAATATGAGACCATCTGGAGAACCGGGACGACGAGACGAAGCCGGAGCACCAAAGCGCGGCTCCATCCGCCTCCGGACGCGCCCGCACACGCCGGTCAAAGATCCGCCACGCGCCACCGCTCCTCTCCGCGCGTATAGCTCACGCGCCGCCGCTGCTCCGCCACCAGTAATTTTTTCCGATCCGGAGTCTGTTCGAGAATCCGGAGATCCGTAACCGTTCTTTTCTGCTTTTTGCTAAGGTGAGGGCTAACCACGCAATTTTCCCCCTTATTATCTGTACTGGCTTAGGTTACGTTCAACTATCGACAGTTTAGGACTAGAATATGTATTGTCTTTATGAGAGTCTCTGTGATCGAGTCATGCTTTCTTTCGTGTAAATCGGACTTAGGTGATTTAGAGGAATTTACATACTGATTGATGAACCTGATGATGTGTTAATGTTGTGATATATATATATATGAGTATATGAGGTGACCGCGTGGTAGGTACTGGGCAGACATACTTGCGGTACTACCGGGGTTGTGTGTGCGGAGTGCGGCCAGCAAGTCGACCGTTGAGCCGTACCTGAGTCGATAAAGCGTCTATGGGCGGTGAGTATGGGCACTTCCCATATGTTGAAGCCTCTACGGGGGGTGTGGGCGATCACTTAATTCGCATAGGTCCACTGTTTGTTTTTCTTGGGTGCTTTAGGTGCCGTGATTGTTTACATTTTCTGGGACTAGACTCTCGTGGTTGTGATGTTAAGCCAGGGTATGCAATCTTGCGTGTCCATAGCAATACATACCTCGCTGAGTAACTTCCCTGTTACTCACCCCTCATTTCTTCCCTTTCAGGTGAGCCTGATGAGTAGTCGAAGTCGCGGGATAGTCGAAGTTGCGGTGTATCTAAAAATGAGAAACTTTCAAGGGGGATCTGAAACGAGGAAGCTTAAGAAACTTAAGCCAAGGTACATGGGACCGTATCTTATCGTTGAGAGGATTGGAGCAGTGGCTTATCGCTTGAGTTTACCGAGGGTATTGCGAGACTTCCACGATGTGTTCCATGTATCCGTTCTAAGGAAGGTTGTCAGAGAGCCAGAGCTTATCTTACAGCGGCCGCCAGATGACCTCGGAATGAACCTGTCAGCGCCTAGTCACCCAGTAAAAGTTTCAGAGCGACAAGAGAAAGAAGTTCAGGGAAGACCATGATGGTCAGAGTTTGTTGGGAGAGAGACGGGATCCAGGAAGAAACATGGGAGACCGAAAGTCAGATGAGGTTGGATTACCCAGAACTTTTTTGAGGAAAGGAACGATCATATCGACCAGGAGTGAATTCGGGACGAATTCCGTGTTAGTGGGAGAGAATTGTAACAACCCAAAAACACAAAACCCACTTTTTTTCTAAACGTCATCAACCTAACCAACTCCACCTACCTATAAACGCACATGTTTTGAATTCTCCACCACCAACAACCCATAAACTCACACTTCCCCCTATAAATAGAGCACTCACCCCTCTTATTCTCTTCACACCAAAATCTCATCATATTCTCTCTAATCCAACACACCTCTCTTTAAGTCCGAAACTTCAAACGTCCATCACTTCCTCCTCGAGTCGAATCTCGAAAATCCGAGACAATCTGGAGAACCGGGACGACGAGACGAAGCCGGAGCACCAAACCGCGGCTCCATCCGCCTCCGGACACGCCCGCACGCGCCGGTCAAAGATCCGCCACGCGCCACCATTCCTCTCCGCGCGTATAGCTCACGCGCCGCCGCTGCTCCGCCACCAGTAATTTTTTCCGATCCGGAGTCTGTTCGAGAATCCGGAGATCCGTAACCGTTCTTTTCTGCTTTTTGCTAAGGTGAGGGCTAACCACGCAATTTTCCCCCTTATTATCTGTACTGGCTTAGGTTACGTTCAACTATCGACAGTTTAGGACTAGAATATGTATTGTCTTTATGAGAGTCTCTGTGATCGAGTCATGCTTTCTTTCGTGTAAACCGGACTTAGGTGATTTAGAGGAATTTACATACTGATTGATGAACCTGATGATGTGTTAATGTTGTGATATATATATATATGAGTATATGAGGTGACCGCGTGGTAGGTACTGGGCAGACATACTTGCGGTACTACCGGGGTCGTGTGTGCGGAGTGCGGCCAGCAAGTCGACCGTTGAGCCGTACCTGAGTCGATAAAGCGTCTACGGGCGGTGAGTATGGGCACTTCCCATATGTTGAAGCCTCTACGGGGGGTGTGGGCGATCACTTAATTCGCATAGGTCCACTGTTTGTTTTTCTTGGGTGCTTTAGGTGCCGTGATTGTTTACATTTTCTGGGACTAGACTCTCGTGGTTGTGATGTTAAGCCAGGGTATGCAATCTTGCGTGTCCATAGCAATACATACCTCGCTGAGTAACTTCCCTGTTACTCACCCCTCATTTCTTCCCTTTCAGGTGAGCCTGATGAGTAGTCGAAGTTGCGGGATAGTCGAAGTTGCGGTGTATCTAAAAATGAGAAACTTTCAAGGGGGATCTGAAACGAGGACGCTTAAGAAACTTAAGCCAAGGTACATGGGACCGTATCTTATCGTTGAGAGGATTGGAGCAGTGGCTTATCGCTTGAGTTTACCGAGGGTATTGCGAGACTTCCACGATGTGTTCCATGTATCCGTTCTAAGGAAGGTTGTCAGAGAGCCAGAGCTTATCTTACAGCGGCCGCCAGATGACCTCGGAATGAACCTGTCAGCGCCTAGTCACCCAGTAAAAGTTTCAGAGCGACAAGAGAAAGAAGTTCAGGGAAGACCATGATGGTCAGAGTTTGTTGGGAGAGTGACGGGATCCAGGAAGAAACATGGGAGACCGAAAGTCAGATGAGGTTGGATTACCCAGAACTTTTTGAGGAAAGGAACGATCATATCGACCAGGAGTGAATTCGGGGACGAATTCCGTGTTAGTGGGAGAGAATTGTAACAACCCAAAAACACAAAACCCACTTTTTTTCTAAACGTCATCAACCTAACCAACTCCACCTACCTATAAACGCACATGTTTTGAATTCTCCACCACCAACAACCCATAAACTCACACTTCCCCCTATAAATAGAGCACTCACCCCTCTTATTCTCTTCACACCAAAATCTCATCATATTCTCTCTAATCCAACACACCTCTCTTTAAGTCCGAAACTTCAAACGTCCATAACTTCCTCCTCGAGTCGAATCTCGAAAACCCGAGACCATCTGGAGAACCGAGACGACGAGACGAAGCCGGAGCACCAAACCGGGGCTCCATCCGCGTCCGGACGCGCCCGCACACGCCGGTCAAAGATCCGCCACGCGCCACCGCTCCTCTCCGCGCGTATAGCTCACGCGCCGCCGCTGCTCCGCCACCAGTAATTTTTTCCGATCCGGAGTCTGTTCGAGAATCCGGAGATCCGTAACCGTTCTTTTCTGCTTTTTGCTAAGGTGAGGGCTAACCACGCAATTTTCCCCCTTATTATCTGTACTGGCTTAGGTTACGTTCAACTATCGACAGTTTAGGACTAGAATATGTATTGTCTTTATGAGAGTCTTTGTGATCGAGTCATGCTTTCTTTCGTGTAAACCGGACTTAGGTGATTTAGAGGAATTTACATACTGATTGATGAACCTGATGATGTGTTAATGTTGTGATATATATATATATATGAGTATATGAGGTGACCGCGCGGTAGGTACTGGGCAGACATACTTGCGGTACTACCGGGGTCGTGTGTGCGGGGTGCGGCCAGCAAGTCGACCGTTGAGCCGTACCTGAGTCGATAAAGCGTCTACGGGCGGTGAGTATGGGCACTTCCCATATGTTGAAGCCTCTACGGGGGGTGTGGGCGATCACTTAATTCGCATAGGTCCACTGTTTGTTTTTCTTGGGTGCTTTAGGTGCCGTGATTGTTTACATTTTCTGGGAATAGACTCTCGTGGTTGTGATGTTAAGCCAGGGTATGCAATCTTGCGTGTCCATAGCAACACATACCTCGCTGAGTAACTTCCCTGTTACTCACCCCTCATTTCTTCCCTTTCAGGTGAGCCTGATGAGTAGTCGAAGTCGCGGGATAGTCGAAGTTGCGGTGTATCTAAAAATGAGAAACTTTCAAGGGGGATCTGAAACGAGGAAGCTTAAGAAACTTAAGCCAAGGTACATGGGACCGTATCTTATCGTTCAGAGGATTGGAGCAGTGGCTTATCGCTTGAGTTTACCGAGGGTATTGCGAGACTTCCACGATGTGTTCCATGTATCCGTTCTAAGGAAGGTTGTCAGAGAGCCAGAGCTTATCTTACAGCGGCCGCCAGATGACCTCGGAATGAACCTGTCAGCGCCTAGTCACCCAGTAAAAGTTTCAGAGCGACAAGAGAAAGAAGTTCAGGGAAGGAAGACCATGATGGTCAGAGTTTGTTGGGAGAGAGACGGGATCCAGGAAGAAACATGGGAGACCGAAAGTCAGATGAGGTTGGATTACCCAGAACTTTTTGAGGAAAGGAACGATCATATCGACCAGGAGTGAATTCGGGGACGAATTCCGTGTTAGTGGGAGAGAATTGTAACAACCCAAAAACACAAAACCCACTTTTTTTCTAAACTTCATCAACCTAACCAACTCCACCTACCTATAAACGCACATGTTTTGAATTCTCCACCACCAACAACCCATAAACTCACACTTCCCCCTATAAATAGAGCACTCACCCCTCTTATTCTTTTCACACCAAAATCTCATCATATTCTCTCTAATCCAACACACCTCTCTTTATGTCCGAAACTTCAAACGTCCATCACTTCCTCCTCGAGTCGAATCTCGAAAATATGAGACCATCTGGAGAACCGGGACGACGAGACGAAGCCGGAGCACCAAAGCGCGGCTCCATCCGCCTCCGGACGCGCCCGCACACGCCGGTCAAAGATCCGCCATGCGCCACCGCTCCTCTCCGCGCGTATAGCTCACGCGCCGCCGCTGCTCCGCCACCAGTAATTTTTTCCGATCCGGAGTCTGTTCGAGAATCCGGAGATCCGTAACCGTTCTTTTCTGCTTTTTGCTAAGGTGAGGGCTAACCACGCAATTTTCCCCCTTATTATCTGTACTGGCTTAGGTTACGTTCAACTATCGACAGTTTAGGACTAGAATATGTATTGTCTTTATGAGAGTCTCTGTGATCGAGTCATGCTTTCTTTCGTGTAAATCGGACTTAGGTGATTTAGAGGAATTTACATACTGATTGATGAACCTGATGATGTGTTAATGTTGTGATATATATATATATGAGTATATGAGGTGACCGCGCGGTAGGTACTGGGCAGACATACTTGCGGTACTACCGGGGTCGTGTGTGCGGGGTGCGGCCAGCAAGTCGACCGTTGAGCCGTACCTGAGTCGATAAAGCTTCTACGGGCGGTGAGTATGGGCACTTCCCATATGTTGAAGCCTCTACGGGGGGTCTGGGCGATCACTTAATTCGCATAGGTCCACTGTTTGTTTTTCTTGGGTGCTTTAGGTGCCGTGATTGTTTACATTTTCTGGGAATAGACTCTCGTGGTTGTGATGTTAAGCCAGGGTATGCAATCTTGCGTGTCCATAGCAACACATACCTCGCTGAGTAACTTCCCTGTTACTCACCCCTCATTTCTTCCCTTTCAGGTGAGCCTGATGAGTAGTCGAAGTCGCGGGATAGTCGAAGTTGCGGTGTATCTAAAAATGAGAAACTTTCAAGGGGGATCTGAAACGAGGAAGCTTAAGAAACTTAAGCCAAGGTACATGGGACCGTATCTTATCGTTCAGAGGATTGGAGCAGTGGCTTATCGCTTGAGTTTACCGAGGGTATTGCGAGACTTCCACGATGTGTTCCATGTATCCGTTCTAAGGAAGGTTGTCAGAGAGCCAGAGCTTATCTTACAGCGGCCGCCAGATGACCTCGGAATGAACCTGTCAGCGCCTAGTCACCCAGTAAAAGTTTCAGAGCGACAAGAGAAAGAAGTTCAGGGAAGGAAGACCATGATGGTCAGAGTTTGTTGGGAGAGAGACGGTATCCAGGAAGAAACATGGGAGACCGAAAGTCAGATGAGGTTGGATTACCCAGAACTTTTTGAGGAAAGGAACGATCATATCGACCAGGAGTGAATTCGGGGACGAATTCCGTGTTAGTGGGAGAGAATTGTAACAACCCAAAAACACAAAACCCACTTTTTTCTAAACTTCATCAACCTAACCTACCTATAAACGCACATGTTTTGAATTCTCCACCACCAACAACCCATAAACTCACACTTCCCCCTATAAATAGAGCACTCACCCCTCTTATTCTCTTCACACCAAAATCTCATCATATTCTCTCTAATCCAACACACCTCTCTTTAAGTCCGAAACTTCAAACGTCCATCACTTCCTCCTCGAGTCGAATCTCGAAAATATGAGACCATCTGGAGAACCGGGACGACGAGACGAAGCCGGAGCACCAAAGCGCGGCTCCATCCGCCTCCGGACGCGCCCGCACGCGCCGGTCAAAGATCCGCCACGCGCCACCGCTCCTCTCCGCGCGTATAGCTCACGCGCCGCCGCTGCTCCGCCACCAGTAATTTTTTCCGATCCGGAGTCTGTTCGAGAATCCGGAGATCCGTAACCGTTCTTTTCTGCTTTTTGCTAAGGTGAGGGCTAACCACGCAATTTTCCCCCTTATTATCTGTACTGGCTTAGGTTACGTTCAACTATCGACAGTTTAGGACTAGAATATGTATTGTCTTTATGAGAGTCTCTGTGATCGAGTCATGCTTTCTTTCGTGTAAATCGGACTTAGGTGATTTAGAGGAATTTACATACTGATTGATGAACCTGATGATGTGTTAATGTTGTGATATATATATATATGAGTATATGAGGTGACCGCGCGGTAGGTACTGGGCAGACATACTTGCGGTACTACCGGGGTCGTGTGTGCGGGGTGCGGCCAGCAAGTCGACCGTTGAGCCGTACCTGAGTCGATAAAGCTTCTACGGGCGGTGAGTATGGGCACTTCCCATATGTTGAAGCCTCTACGGGGGGTCTGGGCGATCACTTAATTCGCATAGGTCCACTGTTTGTTTTTCTTGGGTGCTTTAGGTGCCGTGATTGTTTACATTTTCTGGGAATAGACTCTCGTGGTTGTGATGTTAAGCCAGGGTATGCAATCTTGCGTGTCCATAGCAACACATACCTCGCTGAGTAACTTCCCTGTTACTCACCCCTCATTTCTTCCCTTTCAGGTGAGCCTGATGAGTAGTCGAAGTCGCGGGATAGTCGAAGTTGCGGTGTATCTAAAAATGAGAAACTTTCAAGGGGGATCTGAAACGAGGAAGCTTAAGAAACTTAAGCCAAGGTACATGGGACCGTATCTTATCGTTCAGAGGATTGGAGCAGTGGCTTATCGCTTGAGTTTACCGAGGGTATTGCGAGACTTCCACGATGTGTTCCATGTATCCGTTCTAAGGAAGGTTGTCAGAGAGCCAGAGCTTATCTTACAGCGGCCGCCAGATGACCTCGGAATGAACCTGTCAGCGCCTAGTCACCCAGTAAAAGTTTCAGAGCGACAAGAGAAAGAAGTTCAGGGAAGGAAGACCATGATGGTCAGAGTTTGTTGGGAGAGAGACGGGATCCAGGAAGAAACATGGGAGACCGAAAGTCAGATGAGGTTGGATTACCCAGAACTTTTTGAGGAAAGGAACGATCATATCGACCAGGAGTGAATTCGGGGACGAATTCCGTGTTAGTGGGAGAGAATTGTAACAACCCAAAAACACAAAACCCACTTTTTTTCTAAACTTCATCAACCTAACCAACTCCACCTACCTATAAACGCACATGTTTTGAATTCTCCACCACCAACAACCCATAAACTCACACTTCCCCCTATAAATAGAGCACTCACCCCTCTTATTCTCTTCACACCAAAATCTCATCATATTCTCTCTAATCCAACACACCTCTCTTTAAGTCCGAAACTTCAAACGTCCATCACTTCCTCCTCGAGTCGAATCTCGAAAATATGAGACCATCTGGAGAACCGGGACGACGAGACGAAGCCGGAGCACCAAAGCGCGGCTCCATCCGCCTCCGGACGCGCCCGCACACGCCGGTCAAAGATCCGCCATGCGCCACCGCTCCTCTCCGCGCGTATAGCTCACGCGCCGCCGCTGCTCCGCCACCAGTAATTTTTTCCGATCCGGAGTCTGTTCGAGAATCCGGAGATCCGTAACCGTTCTTTTCTGCTTTTTGCTAAGGTGAGGGCTAACCACGCAATTTTCCCCCTTATTATCTGTACTGGCTTAGGTTACGTTCAACTATCGACAGTTTAGGACTAGAATATGTATTGTCTTTATGAGAGTCTCTGTGATCGAGTCATGCTTTCTTTCGTGTAAATCGGACTTAGGTGATTTAGAGGAATTTACATACTGATTGATGAACCTGATGATGTGTTAATGTTGTGATATATATATATATGAGTATATGAGGTGACCGCGCGGTAGGTACTGGGCAGACATACTTGCGGTACTACCGGGGTCGTGTGTGCGGGGTGCGGCCAGCAAGTCGACCGTTGAGCCGTACCTGAGTCGATAAAGCTTCTACGGGCGGTGAGTATGGGCACTTCCCATATGTTGAAGCCTCTACGGGGGGTCTGGGCGATCACTTAATTCGCATAGGTCCACTGTTTGTTTTTCTTGGGTGCTTTAGGTGCCGTGATTGTTTACATTTTCTGGGAATAGACTCTCGTGGTTGTGATGTTAAGCCAGGGTATGCAATCTTGCGTGTCCATAGCAACACATACCTCGCTGAGTAACTTCCCTGTTACTCACCCCTCATTTCTTCCCTTTCAGGTGAGCCTGATGAGTAGTCGAAGTCGCGGGATAGTCGAAGTTGCGGTGTATCTAAAAATGAGAAACTTTCAAGGGGGATCTGAAACGAGGAAGCTTAAGAAACTTAAGCCAAGGTACATGGGACCGTATCTTATCGTTCAGAGGATTGGAGCAGTGGCTTATCGCTTGAGTTTACCGAGGGTATTGCGAGACTTCCACGATGTGTTCCATGTATCCGTTCTAAGGAAGGTTGTCAGAGAGCCAGAGCTTATCTTACAGCGGCCGCCAGATGACCTCGGAATGAACCTGTCAGCGCCTAGTCACCCAGTAAAAGTTTCAGAGCGACAAGAGAAAGAAGTTCAGGGAAGGAAGACCATGATGGTCAGAGTTTGTTGGGAGAGAGACGGTATCCAGGAAGAAACATGGGAGACCGAAAGTCAGATGAGGTTGGATTACCCAGAACTTTTTGAGGAAAGGAACGATCATATCGACCAGGAGTGAATTCGGGGACGAATTCCGTGTTAGTGGGAGAGAATTGTAACAACCCAAAAACACAAAACCCACTTTTTTCTAAACTTCATCAACCTAACCTACCTATAAACGCACATGTTTTGAATTCTCCACCACCAACAACCCATAAACTCACACTTCCCCCTATAAATAGAGCACTCACCCCTCTTATTCTCTTCACACCAAAATCTCATCATATTCTCTCTAATCCAACACACCTCTCTTTAAGTCCGAAACTTCAAACGTCCATCACTTCCTCCTCGAGTCGAATCTCGAAAATATGAGACCATCTGGAGAACCGGGACGACGAGACGAAGCCGGAGCACCAAAGCGCGGCTCCATCCGCCTCCGGACGCGCCCGCACGCGCCGGTCAAAGATCCGCCACGCGCCACCGCTCCTCTCCGCGCGTATAGCTCACGCGCCGCCGCTGCTCCGCCACCAGTAATTTTTTCCGATCCGGAGTCTG
Organism: Barbarea vulgaris; assembly: GCA_963667165.1. Taxonomy (NCBI): domain Eukaryota; kingdom Viridiplantae; phylum Streptophyta; class Magnoliopsida; order Brassicales; family Brassicaceae; genus Barbarea; species Barbarea vulgaris. The sequence continues at coordinate 10,523,158 of OY763887.1, read as the reverse complement.
TTCGAGAATCCGGAGATCCGTAACCGTTCTTTTCTGCTTTTTGCTAAGGTGAGGGCTAACCACGCAATTTTCCCCCTTATTATCTGTACTGGCTTAGGTTACGTTCAACTATCGACAGTTTAGGACTAGAATATGTATTGTCTTTATGAGAGTCTCTGTGATCGAGTCATGCTTTCTTTCGTGTAAATCGGACTTAGGTGATTTAGAGGAATTTACATACTGATTGATGAACCTGATGATGTGTTAATGTTGTGATATATATATATATGAGTATATGAGGTGACCGCGCGGTAGGTACTGGGCAGACATACTTGCGGTACTACCGGGGTCGTGTGTGCGGGGTGCGGCCAGCAAGTCGACCGTTGAGCCGTACCTGAGTCGATAAAGCTTCTACGGGCGGTGAGTATGGGCACTTCCCATATGTTGAAGCCTCTACGGGGGGTCTGGGCGATCACTTAATTCGCATAGGTCCACTGTTTGTTTTTCTTGGGTGCTTTAGGTGCCGTGATTGTTTACATTTTCTGGGAATAGACTCTCGTGGTTGTGATGTTAAGCCAGGGTATGCAATCTTGCGTGTCCATAGCAACACATACCTCGCTGAGTAACTTCCCTGTTACTCACCCCTCATTTCTTCCCTTTCAGGTGAGCCTGATGAGTAGTCGAAGTCGCGGGATAGTCGAAGTTGCGGTGTATCTAAAAATGAGAAACTTTCAAGGGGGATCTGAAACGAGGAAGCTTAAGAAACTTAAGCCAAGGTACATGGGACCGTATCTTATCGTTCAGAGGATTGGAGCAGTGGCTTATCGCTTGAGTTTACCGAGGGTATTGCGAGACTTCCACGATGTGTTCCATGTATCCGCTCTAAGGAAGGTTGTCAGAGAGCCAGAGCTTATCTTACAGCGGCCGCCAGATGACCTCGGAATGAACCTGTCAGCGCCTAGTCACCCAGTAAAAGTTTCAGAGCGACAAGAGAAAGAAGTTCAGGGAAGGAAGACCATGATGGTCAGAGTTTGTTGGGAGAGAGACGGTATCCAGGAAGAAACATGGGAGACCGAAAGTCAGATGAGGTTGGATTAGCCAGAACTTTTTGAGGAAAGGAACGATCATATCGACCAGGAGTGAATTCGGGGACGAATTCCGTGTTAGTGGGAGAGAATTGTAACAACCCAAAAACACAAAACCCACTTTTTTCTAAACTTCATCAACCTAACCAACTCCACCTACCTATAAACGCACATGTTTTGAATTCTCCACCACCAACAACCCATAAACTCACACTTCCCCCTATAAATAGAGCACTCACCCCTCTTATTCTCTTCACACCAAAATCTCATCATATTCTCTCTAATCCAACACACCTCTCTTTAAGTCCGAAACTTCAAACGTCCATCACTTCCTCCTCGAGTCGAATCTCGAAAATATGAGACCATCTGGAGAACCGGGACGACGAGACGAAGCCGGAGCACCAAAGCGCGGCTCCATCCGCCTCCGGACGCGCCCGCACACGCCGGTCAAAGATCCGCCACGCGCCACCGCTCCTCTCCGCTCGTATAGCTCACGCGCCGCCGCTGCTCCGCCACCAGTAATTTTTTCCGATCCGGAGTCTGTTCGAGAATCCGGAGATCCGTAACCGTTCTTTTCTGCTTTTTGCTAAGGTGAGGGCTAACCACGCAATTTTCCCCCTTATTATCTGTACTGGCTTAGGTTACGTTCAACTATCGACAGTTTAGGACTAGAATATGTATTGTCTTTATGAGAGTCTCTGTGATCGAGTCATGCTTTCTTTCGTGTAAATCGGACTTAGGTGATTTAGAGGAATTTACATACTGATTGATGAACCTGATGATGTGTTAATGTTGTGATATATATATATATGAGTATATGAGGTGACCGCGTGGTAGGTACTGGGCAGACATACTTGCGGTACTACCGGGGTTGTGTGTGCGGAGTGCGGCCAGCAAGTCGACCGTTGAGCCGTACCTGAGTCGATAAAGCGTCTATGGGCGGTGAGTATGGGCACTTCCCATATGTTGAAGCCTCTACGGGGGGTGTGGGCGATCACTTAATTCGCATAGGTCCACTGTTTGTTTTTCTTGGGTGCTTTAGGTGCCGTGATTGTTTACATTTTCTGGGACTAGACTCTCGTGGTTGTGATGTTAAGCCAGGGTATGCAATCTTGCGTGTCCATAGCAATACATACCTCGCTGAGTAACTTCCCTGTTACTCACCCCTCATTTCTTCCCTTTCAGGTGAGCCTGATGAGTAGTCGAAGTCGCGGGATAGTCGAAGTTGCGGTGTATCTAAAAATGAGAAACTTTCAAGGGGGATCTGAAACGAGGAAGCTTAAGAAACTTAAGCCAAGGTACATGGGACCGTATCTTATCGTTGAGAGGATTGAAGCAGTGGCTTATCGCTTGAGTTTACCGAGGGTATTGCGAGACTTCCACGATGTGTTCCATGTATCCGTTCTAAGGAAGGTTGTCAGAGAGCCAGAGCTTATCTTACAGCGGCCGCCAGATGACCTCGGAATGAACCTGTCAGCGCCTAGTCACCCAGTAAAAGTTTCAGAGCGACAAGAGAAAGAAGTTCAGGGAAGACCATGATGGTCAGAGTTTGTTGGGAGAGAGACGGGATCCAGGAAGAAACATGGGAGACCGAAAGTCAGATGAGGTTGGATTACCCAGAACTTTTTTGAGGAAAGGAACGATCATATCGACCAGGAGTGAATTCGGGACGAATTCCGTGTTAGTGGGAGAGAATTGTAACAACCCAAAAACACAAAACCCACTTTTTTTCTAAACGTCATCAACCTAACCAACTCCACCTACCTATAAACGCACATGTTTTGAATTCTCCACCACCAACAACCCATAAACTCACACTTCCCCCTATAAATAGAGCACTCACCCCTCTTATTCTCTTCACACCAAAATCTCATCATATTCTCTCTAATCCAACACACCTCTCTTTAAGTCCGAAACTTCAAACGTCCATCACTTCCTCCTCGAGTCGAATCTCGAAAATCCGAGACAATCTGGAGAACCGGGACGACGAGACGAAGCCAGAGCACCAAACCGCGGCTCCATCCGCCTCCGGACACGCCCGCACGCGCCGGTCAAAGATCCGCCACGCGCCACCGCTCCTCTCCGCGCGTATAGCTCACGCGCCGCCGCTGCTCCGCCACCAGTAATTTTTTCCGATCCGGAGTCTGTTCGAGAATCCGGAGATCCGTAACCGTTCTTTTCTGCTTTTTGCTAAGGTGAGGGCTAACCACGCAATTTTCCCCCTTATTATCTGTACTGGCTTAGGTTACGTTCAACTATCGACAGTTTAGGACTAGAATATGTATTGTCTTTATGAGAGTCTCTGTGATCGAGTCATGCTTTCTTTCGTGTAAACCGGACTTAGGTGATTTAGAGGAATTTACATACTGATTGATGAACCTGATGATGTGTTAATGTTGTGATATATATATATATGAGTATATGAGGTGACCGCGTGGTAGGTACTGGGCAGACATACTTGCGGTACTACCGGGGTCGTGTGTGCGGAGTGCGGCCAGCAAGTCGACCGTTGAGCCGTACCTGAGTCGATAAAGCGTCTACGGGCGGTGAGTATGGGCACTTCCCATATGTTGAAGCCTCTACGGGGGGTGTGGGCGATCACTTAATTCGCATAGGTCCACTGTTTGTTTTTCTTGGGTGCTTTAGGTGCCGTGATTGTTTACATTTTCTGGGACTAGACTCTCGTGGTTGTGATGTTAAGCCAGGGTATGCAATCTTGCGTGTCCATAGCAATACATACCTCGCTGAGTAACTTCCCTGTTACTCACCCCTCATTTCTTCCCTTTCAGGTGAGCCTGATGAGTAGTCGAAGTCGCGGGATAGTCGAAGTTGCGGTGTATCTAAAAATGAGAAACTTTCAAGGGGGATCTGAAACGAGGAAGCTTAAGAAACTTAAGCCAAGGTACATGGGACCGTATCTTATCGTTGAGAGGATTGGAGCAGTGGCTTATCGCTTGAGTTTACCGAGGGTATTGCGAGACTTCCACGATGTGTTCCATGTATCCGTTCTAAGGAAGGTTGTCAGAGAGCCAGAGCTTATCTTACAGCGGCCGCCAGATGACCTCGGAATGAACCTGTCAGCGCCTAGTCACCCAGTAAAAGTTTCAGAGCGACAAGAGAAAGAAGTTCAGGGAAGACCATGATGGTCAGAGTTTGTTGGGAGAGTGACGGGATCCAGGAAGAAACATGGGAGACCGAAAGTCAGATGAGGTTGGATTACCCAGAACTTTTTGAGGAAAGGAACGATCATATCGACCAGGAGTGAATTCGGGGACGAATTCCGTGTTAGTGGGAGAGAATTGTAACAACCCAAAAACACAAAACCCACTTTTTTTCTAAACGTCATCAACCTAACCAACTCCACCTACCTATAAACGCACATGTTTTGAATTCTCCACCACCAACAACCCATAAACTCACACTTCCCCCTATAAATAGAGCACTCACCTCTCTTATTCTCTTCACACCAAAATCTCATCATATTCTCTCTAATCCAACACACCTCTCTTTAAGTCCGAAACTTCAAACGTCCATAACTTCCTCCTCGAGTCGAATCTCAAAAACCCGAGACCATCTGGAGAACCGAGACGACGAGACGAAGCCGGAGCACCAAACCGCAGCTCCATCCGCGTCCGGACGCGCCCGCACGCGCCGGTCAAAGATCCGCCACGCGCCACCGCTCCTCTCCGCGCGTATAGCTCACGCGCCGCCGCTGCTCCGCCACCAGTAATTTTTTCCGATCCGGAGTCTGTTCGAGAATCCGGAGATCCGTAACCGTTCTTTTCTGCTTATTGCTAAGGTGAGGGCTAACCACGCAATTTTCCCCCTTATTATCTGTACTGGCTTAGGTTACGTTCAACTATCGACAGTTTAGGACTAGAATATGTATTGTCTTTATGAGAGTCTTTGTGATCGAGTCATGCTTTCTTTCGTGTAAACCGGACTTAGGTGATTTAGAGGAATTTACATACTGATTGATGAACCTGATGATGTGTTAATGTTGTGATATATATATATATATGAGTATATGAGGTGACCGCGCGGTAGGTACTGGGCAGACATACTTGCGGTACTACCGGGGTCGTGTGTGCGGGGTGCGGCCAGCAAGTCGACCGTTGAGCCGTACCTGAGTCGATAAAGCATCTACGGGCGGTGAGTATGGGCACTTCCCATATGTTGAAGCCACTACGGGGGGTGTGGGCGATCACTTAATTCGCATAGGTCCACTGTTTGTTTTTCTTGGGTGCTTTAGGTGCCGTGATTGTTTACATTTTCTGGGACTAGACTCTCGTGGTTGTGATGTTAAGCCAGGGTATGCAATCTTGCGTGTCCATAGCAACACATACCTCGCTGAGTAACTTCCCTGTTACTCACCCCTCATTTCTTCCCTTTCAGGTGAGCCTGATGAGTAGTCGAAGTCGCGGGATAGTCGAAGTTGCGGTGTATCTAAAAATGAGAAACTTTCAAGGGGGATCTGAAACGAGGAAGCTTAAGAAACTTAAGCCAAGGTACATGGGACCATATCTTATCGTTGAGAGGATTGGAGCAGTGGCTTATCGCTTGAGTTTACCGAGGGTATTGCAAGACTTCCACGATGTGTTCCATGTATCCGTTCTAAGGAAGGTTGTCAGAGAGCCAGAGCTTATCTTACAGCGGCCGCCAGATGACCTCGGAATGAACCTGTCAGCGCCTAGTCACCCAGTAAAAGTTTCAGAGCGACAAGAGAAAGAAGTTCAGGGAAGGAAGACCATGATGGTCAGAGTTTGTTGGGAGAGAGACGGGATCCAGGAAGAAACATGGGAGACCGAAAGTCAGATGAGGTTGGATTACCCAGAACTTTTTGAGGAAAGGAACGATCATATCGACCAGGAGTGAATTCGGGGACGAATTCCGTGTTAGTGGGAGAGAATTGTAACAACCCAAAAACACAAAACCCACTTTTTTTCTAAACTTCATCAACCTTACCAACTCCACCTACCTATAAACGCACATGTTTTGAATTCTCCACCACCAACAACCCATAAACTCACACTTCCCCCTATAAATAGAGCACTCACCCCTCTTATTCTCTTCACACCAAAATCTCATCATATTCTCTCTAATCCAACACACCTCTCTTTAAGTCCGAAACTTCAAACGTCCATAACTTCCTCCTCGAGTCGAATCTCGAAAATCCAAGACCATCTGGAGAACCGGGACGACGAGGCGAAGCCGGAGCACCAAACCGCGGCTCCATCCGCCTCCGGACGCGCCCGCACGCGCCGGTCAAAGATCCGCCACGCGCCACCGCTCCTCTCCGTGCGTATAGCTCACGCGCCGCCGCTGCTCCGCCACCAGTAATTTTTTCCGATCCGGAGTCTGTTCGAGAATCCGAAGATCCGTAACCGTTCTTTTCTGCTTTTTGCTAAGGTGAGGGCTAACCACGCAATTTTCCCCCTTATTATCTGTACTGGCTTAGGTTACGTTCAACTATCGACAGTTTAGGACTAGAATATGTATTGTCTTTATGAGAGTCTCTGTGATCGAGTCATGCTTTCTTTCGTGTAAACCGGACTTAGGTGATTTAGAGGAATTTACATACTGATTGATGAACCTGATGATGTGTTAATGTTGTGATATATATATATGAGTATATGAGGTGACCGCGCGGTAGGTACTCGGCAGACATACTTGCGGTACTACCGGGGTCGTGTGTGCGGGGTGCGGCCAGCAAGTCGACCGTTGAGCCGTACCTGAGTCGATAAAGCGTCTACGGGCGGTGAGTATGGGCACTTCCCATATGTTGAAGCCTCTACGGGGGGTGTGGGCGATCACTTAATTCGCATAGGTCCACTGTTTGTTTTTCTTGGGTGCTTTAGGTGCCGTGATTGTTTACATTTTCTGGGACTAGACTCTCGTGGTTGTGATGTTAAGCCAGGGTATGCAATCTTGCGTGTCCATAGCAATACATACCTCGCTGAGTAACTTCCCTGTTACTCACCCCTCATTTCTTCCCTTTCAGGTGAGCCTGATGAGTAGTCGAAGTCGCGGGATAGTCGAAGTTGCGGTGTATCTAAAAATGAGAAACTTTCAAGGGGGATCTGAAACGAGGAAGCTTAAGAAACTTAAGCCAAGGTACATGGGACCGTATCTTATCGTTGAGAGGATTGGAGCAGTGGCTTATCGCTTGAGTTTACCGAGGGTATTGCGAGACTTCCACGATGTGTTCCATGTATCCGTTCTAAGGAAGGTTGTCAGAGAGCCAGAGCTTATCTTACAGCGGCCGCCAGATGACCTCGGAATGAACCTGTCAGCGCCTAGTCACCCAGTAAAAGTTTCAGAGCGACAAGAGAAAGAAGTTCAGGGAAGACCATGATGGTCAGAGTTTGTTGGGAGAGTGACGGGATCCAGGAAGAAACATGGGAGACCGAAAGTCAGATGAGGTTGGATTACCCAGAACTTTTTGAGGAAAGGAACGATCATATCGACCAGGAGTGAATTCGGGGACGAATTCCGTGTTAGTGGGAGAGAATTGTAACAACCCAAAAACACAAAACCCACTTTTTTTCTAAACGTCATCAACCTAACCAACTCCACCTACCTATAAACGCACATGTTTTGAATTCTCCACCACCAACAACCCATAAACTCACACTTCCCCCTATAAATAGAGCACTCACCCCTCTTATTCTCTTCACACCAAAATCTCATCATATTCTCTCTAATCCAACACACCTCTCTTTAAGTCCGAAACTTCAAACGTCCATAACTTCCTCCTCGAGTCGAATCTCGAAAACCCGAGACCATCTGGAGAACCGAGACGACGAGACGAAGCCGGAGCACCAAACCGCGGCTCCATCCGCGTCCGGACGCGCCCGCACGCGCCGGTCAAAGATCCGCCATGCGCCACCGCTCCTCTCCGCGCGTATAGCTCACGCGCCGCCGCTGCTCCGCCACCAGTAATTTTTTCCGATCCGGAGTCTGTTCGAGAATCCGGAGATCCGTAACCGTTCTTTTCTGCTTTTTGCTAAGGTGAGGGCTAACCACGCAATTTTCCCCCTTATTATCTGTACTGGCTTAGGTTACGTTTAACTATCGACAGTTTAGGACTAGAATATGTATTGTCTTTATGAGAGTCTTTGTGATCGAGTCATGCTTTCTTTCGTGTAAACCGGACTTAGGTGATTTAGAGGAATTTACATACTGATTGATGAACCTGATGATGTGTTAATGTTGTGATATATATATATATATGAGTATATGAGGTGACCGCGCGGTAGGTACTGGGCAGACATACTTGCGGTACTACCGGGGTCGTGTGTGCGGGGTGCGGCCAGCAAGTCGACCGTTGAGCCGTACCTGAGTCGATAAAGCGTCTACGGGCGGTGAGTATGGGCACTTCCCATATGTTGAAGCCACTACGGGGGGTGTGGGCGATCACTTAATTCGCATAGGTCCACTGTTTGTTTTTCTTGGGTGCTTTAGGTGCCGTGATTGTTTACATTTTCTGGGACTAGACTCTCGTGGTTGTGATGTTAAGCCAGGGTATGCAATCTTGCGTGTCCATAGCAACACATACCTCGCTGAGTAACTTCCCTGTTACTCACCCCTCATTTCTTCCCTTTCAGGTGAGCCTGATGAGTAGTCGAAGTCGCGGGATAGTCGAAGTTGCGGTGTATCTAAAAATGAGAAACTTTCAAGGGGGATCTGAAACGAGGAAGCTTAAGAAACTTAAGCCAAGGTACATGGGACCGTATCTTATCGTTGAGAGGATTGGAGCAGTGGCTTATCGCTTGAGTTTACCGAGGGTATTGCAAGACTTCCACGATGTGTTCCATGTATCCGTTCTAAGGAAGGTTGTCAGAGAGCCAGAGCTTATCTTACAGCGGCCGCCAGATGACCTCGGAATGAACCTGTCAGCGCCTAGTCACCCAGTAAAAGTTTCAGAGCGACAAGAGAAAGAAGTTCAGGGAAGGAAGACCATGATGGTCAGAGTTTGTTGGGAGAGAGACGGGATCCAGGAAGAAACATGGGAGACCGAAAGTCAGATGAGGTTGGATTACCCAGAACTTTTTGAGGAAAGGAACGATCATATCGACCAGGAGTGAATTCGGGGACGAATTCCGTGTTAGTGGGAGAGAATTGTAACAACCCAAAAACACAAAACCCACTTTTTTTCTAAACTTCATCAACCTTACCAACTCCACCTACCTATAAACGCACATGTTTTGAATTCTCCACCACCAACAACCCATAAACTCACACTTCCCCCTATAAATAGAGCACTCACCCCTCTTATTCTCTTCACACCAAAATCTCATCATATTCTCTCTAATCCAACACACCTCTCTTTAAGTCCGAAACTTCAAACGTCCATAACTTCCTCCTCGAGTCGAATCTCGAAAATCCAAGACCATCTGGAGAACCGGGACGACGAGGCGAAGCCGGAGCACCAAACCGCGGCTCCATCTGCCTCCGGACGCGCCCGCACGCGCCGGTCAAAGATCCGCCACGCGCCACCGCTCCTCTCCGTGCGTATAGCTCACGCGCCGCCGCTGCTCCGCCACCAGTAATTTTTTCCGATCCGGAGTCTGTTCGAGAATCCGAAGATCCGTAACCGTTCTTTTCTGCTTTTTGCTAAGGTGAGGGCTAACCACGCAATTTTCCCCCTTATTATCTGTACTGGCTTAGGTTACGTTCAACTATCGACAGTTTAGGACTAGAATATGTATTGTCTTTATGAGAGTCTCTGTGATCGAGTCATGCTTTCTTTCGTGTAAACCGGACTTAGGTGATTTAGAGGAATTTACATACTGATTGATGAACCTGATGATGTGTTAATGTTGTGATATATATATATGAGTATATGAGGTGACCGCGCGGTAGGTACTCGGCAGACATACTTGCGGTACTACCGAGGTCGTGTGTGCGGGGTGCGGCCAGCAAGTCGACCGTTGAGCCGTACCTGAGTCGATAAAGCGTCTACGGGCGGTGAGTATGGGCACTTCCCATATGTTGAAGCCTCTACGGGGGGTGTGGGCGATCACTTAATTCGCATAGGTCCACTGTTTGTTTTTCTTGGGTGCTTTAGGTGCCGTGATTGTTTACATTTTCTGGGACTAGACTCTCGTGGTTGTGATGTTAAGCCAGGGTATGCAATCTTGCGTGTCCATAGCAACACATACCTCGCTGAGTAACTTCCCTGTTACTCACCCCTCATTTCTTCCCTTTCAGGTTAGCCTGATGAGTAGTCGAAGTCGCGGGATAGTCGAAGTTGCGGTGTATCTAAAAATGAGAAACTTTCAAGGGGGATCTGAAACGAGGAAGCTTAAGAAACTTAAGCCAAGGTACATGGGACCGTATCTTATCGTTGAGAGGATTGGAGCAGTGGCTTATCGCTTGAGTTTACCGAGGGTATTGCGAGACTTCCACGATGTGTTCCATGTATCCGTTCTAAGGAAGGTTGTCAGAGAGCCAGAGCTTATCTTACAGCGGCCGCCAGATGACCTCGGAATGAACCTGTCAGCGCCTAGTCACCCAGTAAAATTTTCAGAGCGACAAGAGAAAGAAGTTCAGGGAAGGAAGACCATGATGGTCAGAGTTTGTTGGGAGAGAGACGGGATCCAGGAAGAAACATGGGAGACCGAAAGTCAGATGAGGTTGGATTACCCAGAACTTTTTGAGGAAAGGAACGATCATATCGACCAGGAGTGAATTCGGGGACGAATTCCGTGTTAGTGGGAGAGAATTGTAACAACCCAAAAACACAAAACCCACTTTTTTTCTAAACTTCATCAACCTAACCAACTCCACCTACCTATAAACGCACATGTTTTGAATTCTCCACCACCAACAACCCATAAACTCACACTTCCCCCTATAAATAGAGCACTCACCCCTCTTATTCTCTTCACACCAAAATCTCATCATATTCTCTCTAATCCAACACACCTCTCTTTAAGTCCGAAACTTCAAACATCCATAACTTCCTCCTCGAGTCGAATCTCGAAAATCCGAGACCATCTGGAGAACCGGGACGACGAGACGAAGCCGGAGCACCAAACCGCGGCTCCATCCGCCTCTGGACGCGCCCGCACGCGCCGGTCAAAGATCCGCCACGCGCCACCGCTCCTCTCCGCGCGTATAGCTCACGCGCCGCCGCTGCTCCGCCACCAGTAATTTTTTCCGATCCGGAGTCTGTTCGAGAATCCGGAGATCCGTAACCGTTCTTTTCTGCTTTTTGCTAAGGTGAGGGCTAACCACGCAATTTTCCCCCTTATTATCTGTACTGGCTTAGGTTACGTTCAACTATCGACAGTTTAGGACTAGAATATGTATTGTCTTTATGAGAGTCTCTGTGATCGAGTCATGCTTTCTTTCGTGTAAATCGGACTTAGGTGATTTAGAGGAATTTACATACTGATTGATGAACCTGATGATGTGTTAATGTTGTGATATATATATATATATATGAGTATATGAGGTGACCGCGCGGTAGGTACTGGGCAGACATACTTGCGGTACTACCGGGGTCGTGTGTGCGGGGTGCGGCGAGCAAGTCGACCGTTGAGCCGTACCTGAGTCGATAAAGCGTCTACGGGCGGTGAGTATGGGCACTTCCCATATGTTGAAGCCTCTACGGGGGGTGTGGGCGATCACTTAATTCGCATAGGTCCACTGTTTGTTTTTCTTGGGTGCTTTAGGTGCCGTGATTGTTTACATTTTCTGGGACTAGACTCTCGTGGTTGTGATGTTAAGCCAGGGTATGCAATCTTGCGTGTCCATAGCAACACATACCTCGCTGAGTAACTTCCCTGTTACTCACCCCTCATTTCTTCCCTTTCAGGTGAGCCTGATGAGTAGTCGAAGTCGCGGGATAGTCGAAGTTGCGGTGTATCTAAAAATGAGAAACTTTCAAGGGGGATCTGAAACGAGGAAGCTTAAGAAACTTAAGCCAAGGTACATGGGACCGTATCTTATCGTTGAGAGGATTGGAGCAGTGGCTTATCGCTTGAGTTTACCGAGGGTATTGCGAGACTTCCACGATGTGTTCCATGTATCCGTTCTAAGGAAGGTTGTCAGAGAGCCAGAGCTTATCTTACAGCGGCCGCCAGATGACCTCGGAATGAACCTGTCAGCGCCTAGTCACCCAGTAAAAGTTTCAGAGCGACAAGAGAAAGAAGTTCAGGGAAGGAAGACCATGATGGTCAGAGTTTGTTGGGAGAGAGACGGGATCCAGGAAGAAACATGGGAGACCGAAAGTCAGATGAGGTTGGATTACCCAGAACTTTTTGAGGAAAGGAACGATCATATCGACCAGGAGTGAATTCGGGGACGAATTCCGTGTTAGTGGGAGAGAATTGTAACAACCCAAAAACACAAAACCCACTTTTTTTCTAAACTTCATCAACCTTACCAACTCCACCTACCTATAAACGCACATGTTTTGAATTCTCCACCACCAACAACCCATAAACTCACACTTCCCCCTATAAATAGAGCACTCACCCCTCTTATTCTCTTCACACCAAAATCTCATCGTATTCTCTCTAATCCAACACACCTCTCTTTAAGTCCGAAACTTCAAACGTCCATAACTTCCTCCTCGAGTCGAATCTCGAAAATCCGAGACCATCTGGAGAACCGGGACGACGAGACGAAGCCGGAACACCAAACCGCGGCTCTATCCGCCTCCGGACGCGCCCGCACGCGCCGGTCAAAGATCCGCCATGCTCCACCGCTCCTCTCCGCGCGTATAGCTCACGCGCCGCCGCTGCTCCGCCACCAGTAATTTTTTCCGATCCGGAGTCTGTTCGAGAATCCGGAGATCCGTAACCGTTCTTTTCTGCTTTTTGCTAAGGTGAAGGCTAACCACGCAATTTTCCCCCTTATTATCTGTACTGGCTTAGGTTACGTTCAACTATCGACAGTTTAGGACTAGAATATGTATTGTCTTTATGAGAGTCTCTGTGATCGAGTCATGCTTTCTTTCGTGTAAACCGGACTTAGTTGATTTAGAGGAATTTACATACTGATTGATGAACCTGATGATGTGTTAATGTTGTGATATATATATATATGAGTATATGAGGTGACCGCGCAGTAGGTACTGGGCAGACATACTTGCGGTACTACCGGGGTCGTGTTTGGGTGCGGCCAGCAAGTCGACCGTTGAGCCGTACCTGAGTCGATAAAGCGTCTACGGGCGGTGAGTATGGGCACTTCCCATATGTTGAAGCCTCTACGGGGGGTGTGGGCGATCACTTAATTCGCATAGGTCCACTGTTTGTTTTTCTTGGGTGCTTTAGGTCCCGTGATTGTTTACATTTTCTGGGACTAGACTCTCGTGGTTGTGATGTTAAGCCAGGGTATGCAATCTTGCGTGTCCATAGCAACACATACCTCGCTGAGTAACTTCCCTGTTACTCACCCCTCATTTGTTCCCTTTCAGGTGAGCCTGATGAGTAGTCGAAGTCGCGGGATAGTCGAAGTTGGGGTGTATCTTAAAATGAGAAACTTTCAAGGGGGATCTGAAACGAGGAAGCTTAAGAAACTTAAGCCAAGGTACATGGGACCGTATCTTATCGTTGAGAGGATTGGAGCAGTGGCTTATCGCTTGAGTTTACCGAGGGTATTGCGAGACTTCCACGATGTGTTCCATGTATCCGTTCTAAGGAAGGTTGTCAGAGAGCCAGAGCTTATCTTACAGCGGCCGCCAGATGACCTCGGAATGAACCTGTCAGCGCCTAGTCACCCAGTAAAAGTTTCAGAGCGACAAGAGAAAGAAGTTCAGGGAAGGAAGACCATGATGGTCAGAGTTTGTTGGGAGAGAGACGGGATCCAGGAAGAAACATGGGAGACCGAAAGTCAGATGAGGTTGGATTACCCAGAACTTTTTGAGGAAAGGAACGATCATATCGACCAGGAGTGAATTCGGGGACGAATTCCGTGTTAGTGGGAGAGAATTGTAACAACCCAAAAACACAAAACCCACTTTTTTTCTAAACTTCATCAACCTTACCAACTCCACCTACCTATAAACGCACATGTTTTGAATTCTCCACCACCAACAACCCATAAACTCACACTTCCCCCTATAAATAGAGCACTCACCCCTCTTATTCTCTTCACACCAAAATCTCATCATATTCTCTCTAATCCAACACACCTCTCTTTAAGTCCGAAACTTCAAACGTCCATAACTTCCTCCTCGAGTCGAATCTCGAAAATCCGAGACCATCTGGAGAACCGGGACGACGAGGCGAAGCCGGAGCACCAAACCGCGGCTCCATCCGCCTCCGGACGCGCCCGCACGCGCCGATCAAAGATCCGCCACGCGCCACCGCTCCTCTCCGTGCTTATAGCTCACGTGCCGCCGCTGCTCCGCCACCAGTAATTTTTTCCGATCCGGAGTCTGTTCGAGAATCCGAAGATCCGTAACCGTTCTTTTCTGCTTTTTGCTAAGGTGAGGGCTAACCACGCAATTTTCCCCCTTATTATCTGTACTGGCTTAGGTTACGTTCAACTATCGACAGTTTAGGACTAGAATATGTATTGTCTTTATGAGAGTCTCTGTGATCGAGTCATGCTTTCTTTCGTGTAAATCGGACTTAGGTGATTTAGAGGAATTTACATACTGATTGATGAACCTGATGATGTGTTAATGTTGTGATATATATATATATATGAGTATATGAGGTGACCGCGCGGTAGGTACTGGGCAGACATACTTGCGGTACTACCGGGGTCGTGTGTGCGGGGTGCGGCGAGCAAGTCGACCGTTGAGCCGTACCTGAGTCGATAAAGCGTCTACGGGCGGTGAGTATGGGCACTTCCCATATGTTGAAGCCTCTACGGGGGGTGTGGGCGATCACTTAATTCGCATAGGTCCACTGTTTGTTTTTCTTGGGTGCTTTAGGTGCCGTGATTGTTTACATTTTCTGGGACTAGACTCTCGTGGTTGTGATGTTAAGCCAGGGTATGCAATCTTGCGTGTCCATAGCAACACATACCTCGCTGAGTAACTTCCCTGTTACTCACCCCTCATTTCTTCCCTTTCAGGTGAGCCTGATGAGTAGTCGAAGTCGCGGGATAGTCGAAGTTGCGGTGTATCTAAAAATGAGAAACTTTCAAGGGGGATCTGAAACGAGGAAGCTTAAGAAACTTAAGCCAAGGTACATGGGACCGTATCTTATCGTTGAGAGGATTGGAGCAGTGGCTTATCGCTTGAGTTTACCGAGGGTATTGCGAGACTTCCACGATGTGTTCCATGTATCCGTTCTAAGGAAGGTTGTCAGAGAGCCAGAGCTTATCTTACAGCGGCCGCCAGATGACCTCGGAATGAACCTGTCAGCGCCTAGTCACCCAGTAAAAGTTTCAGAGCGACAAGAGAAAGAAGTTCAGGGAAGGAAGACCATGATGGTCAGAGTTTGTTGGGAGAGAGATGGGATCCAGGAAGAAACATGGGAGACCGAAAGTCAGATGAGGTTGGATTACCCAGAACTTTTTGAGGAAAGGAACGATCATATCGACCAGGAGTGAATTCGGGGACGAATTCCGTGTTAGTGGGAGAGAATTGTAACAACCCAAAAACACAAAACCCACTTTTTTTCTAAACTTCATCAACCTAACCAACTCCACCTACCTATAAACGCACATGTTTTGAATTCTCCACCACCAACAACCCATAAACTCACACTTCCCCCTATAAATAGAGCACTCACCCCTCTTATTCTCTTCACACCAAAATCTCATCGTATTCTCTCTAATCCAACACACCTCTCTTTAAGTCCGAAACTTCAAACGTCCATAACTTCCTCCTCGAGTCGAATCTCGAAAATCCGAGACCATCTGGAGAACCGGGACGACGAGACGAAGCCGGAACACCAAACCGCGGCTCTATCCGCCTCCGGACGCGCCCGCACGCGCCGGTCAAAGATCCGCCATGCTCCACCGCTCCTCTCCGCGCGTATAGCTCACGCGCCGCCGCTGCTCCGCCACCAGTAATTTTTTCCGATCCGGAGTCTGTTCGAGAATCCGGAGATCCGTAACCGTTCTTTTCTGCTTTTTGCTAAGGTGAAGGCTAACCACGCAATTTTCCCCCTTATTATCTGTACTGGCTTAGGTTACGTTCAACTATCGACAGTTTAGGACTAGAATATGTATTGTCTTTATGAGAGTCTCTGTGATCGAGTCATGCTTTCTTTCGTGTAAACCGGACTTAGTTGATTTAGAGGAATTTACATACTGATTGATGAACCTGATGATGTGTTAATGTTGTGATATATATATATATGAGTATATGAGGTGACCGCGCAGTAGGTACTGGGCAGACATACTTGCGGTACTACCGGGGTCGTGTTTGGGTGCGGCCAGCAAGTCGACCGTTGAGCCGTACCTGAGTCGATAAAGCGTCTACGGGCGGTGAGTATGGGCACTTCCCATATGTTGAAGCCTCTACGGGGGGTGTGGGCGATCACTTAATTCGCATAGGTCCACTGTTTGTTTTTCTTGGGTGCTTTAGGTCCCGTGATTGTTTACATTTTCTGGGACTAGACTCTCGTGGTTGTGATGTTAAGCCAGGGTATGCAATCTTGCGTGTCCATAGCAACACATACCTCGCTGAGTAACTTCCCTGTTACTCACCCCTCATTTGTTCCCTTTCAGGTGAGCCTGATGAGTAGTCGAAGTCGCGGGATAGTCGAAGTTGGGGTGTATCTTAAAATGAGAAACTTTCAAGGGGGATCTGAAACGAGGAAGCTTAAGAAACTTAAGCCAAGGTACATGGGACCGTATCTTATCGTTGAGAGGATTGGAGCAGTGGCTTATCGCTTGAGTTTACCGAGGGTATTGCGAGACTTCCACGATGTGTTCCATGTATCCGTTCTAAGGAAGGTTGTCAGAGAGCCAGAGCTTATCTTACAGCGGCCGCCAGATGACCTCGGAATGAACCTGTCAGCGCCTAGTCACCCAGTAAAAGTTTCAGAGCGACAAGAGAAAGAAGTTCAGGGAAGGAAGACCATGATGGTCAGAGTTTGTTGGGAGAGAGACGGGATCCAGGAAGAAACATGGGAGACCGAAAGTCAGATGAGGTTGGATTACCCAGAACTTTTTGAGGAAAGGAACGATCATATCGACCAGGAGTGAATTCGGGGACGAATTCCGTGTTAGTGGGAGAGAATTGTAACAACCCAAAAACACAAAACCCACTTTTTTTCTAAACTTCATCAACCTTACCAACTCCACCTACCTATAAACGCACATGTTTTGAATTCTCCACCACCAACAACCCATAAACTCACACTTCCCCCTATAAATAGAGCACTCACCCCTCTTATTCTCTTCACACCAAAATCTCATCATATTCTCTCTAATCCAACACACCTCTCTTTAAGTCCGAAACTTCAAACGTCCATAACTTCCTCCTCGAGTCGAATCTCGAAAATCCGAGACCATCTGGAGAACCGGGACGACGAGGCGAAGCCGGAGCACCAAACCGCGGCTCCATCCGCCTCCGGACGCGCCCGCACGCGCCGATCAAAGATCCGCCACGCGCCACCGCTCCTCTCCGTGCTTATAGCTCACGTGCCGCCGCTGCTCCGCCACCAGTAATTTTTTCCGATCCGGAGTCTGTTCGAGAATCCGAAGATCCGTAACCGTTCTTTTCTGCTTTTTGCTAAGGTGAGGGCTAACCACGCAATTTTCCCCCTTATTATCTGTACTGGCTTAGGTTACGTTCAACTATCGACAGTTTAGGACTAGAATATGTATTGTCTTTATGAGAGTCTCTGTGATCGAGTCATGCTTTCTTTCGTGTAAATCGGACTTAGGTGATTTAGAGGAATTTACATACTGATTGATGAACCTGATGATGTGTTAATGTTGTGATATATATATATATATGAGTATATGAGGTGACCGCGCGGTAGGTACTGGGCAGACATACTTGCGGTACTACCGGGGTCGTGTGTGCGGGGTGCGGCGAGCAAGTCGACCGTTGAGCCGTACCTGAGTCGATAAAGCGTCTACGGGCGGTGAGTATGGGCACTTCCCATATGTTGAAGCCTCTACGGGGGGTGTGGGCGATCACTTAATTCGCATAGGTCCACTGTTTGTTTTTCTTGGGTGCTTTAGGTGCCGTGATTGTTTACATTTTCTGGGACTAGACTCTCGTGGTTGTGATGTTAAGCCAGGGTATGCAATCTTGCGTGTCCATAGCAACACATACCTCGCTGAGTAACTTCCCTGTTACTCACCCCTCATTTCTTCCCTTTCAGGTGAGCCTGATGAGTAGTCGAAGTCGCGGGATAGTCGAAGTTGCGGTGTATCTAAAAATGAGAAACTTTCAAGGGGGATCTGAAACGAGGAAGCTTAAGAAACTTAAGCCAAGGTACATGGGACCGTATCTTATCGTTGAGAGGATTGGAGCAGTGGCTTATCGCTTGAGTTTACCGAGGGTATTGCGAGACTTCCACGATGTGTTCCATGTATCCGTTCTAAGGAAGGTTGTCAGAGAGCCAGAGCTTATCTTACAGCGGCCGCCAGATGACCTCGGAATGAACCTGTCAGCGCCTAGTCACCCAGTAAAAGTTTCAGAGCGACAAGAGAAAGAAGTTCAGGGAAGGAAGACCATGATGGTCAGAGTTTGTTGGGAGAGAGATGGGATCCAGGAAGAAACATGGGAGACCGAAAGTCAGATGAGGTTGGATTACCCAGAACTTTTTGAGGAAAGGAACGATCATATCGACCAGGAGTGAATTCGGGGACGAATTCCGTGTTAGTGGGAGAGAATTGTAACAACCCAAAAACACAAAACCCACTTTTTTTCTAAACTTCATCAACCTAACCAACTCCACCTACCTATAAACGCACATGTTTTGAATTCTCCACCACCAACAACCCATAAACTCACACTTCCCCCTATAAATAGAGCACTCACCCCTCTTATTCTCTTCACACCAAAATCTCATCGTATTCTCTCTAATCCAACACACCTCTCTTTAAGTCCGAAACTTCAAACGTCCATAACTTCCTCCTCGAGTCGAATCTCGAAAATCCGAGACCATCTGGAGAACCGGGACGACGAGACGAAGCCGGAACACCAAACCGCGGCTCTATCCGCCTCCGGACGCGCCCGCACGCGCCGGTCAAAGATCCGCCATGCTCCACCGCTCCTCTCCGCGCGTATAGCTCACGCGCCGCCGCTGCTCCGCCACCAGTAATTTTTTCCGATCCGGAGTCTGTTCGAGAATCCGGAGATCCGTAACCGTTCTTTTCTGCTTTTTGCTAAGGTGAAGGCTAACCACGCAATTTTCCCCCTTATTATCTGTACTGGCTTAGGTTACGTTCAACTATCGACAGTTTAGGACTAGAATATGTATTGTCTTTATGAGAGTCTCGGTGATCGAGTCATGCTTTCTTTCGTGTAAACCGGACTTAGTTGATTTAGAGGAATTTACATACTGATTGATGAACCTGATGATGTGTTAATGTTGTGATATATATATATATGAGTATATGAGGTGACCGCGCAGTAGGTACTGGGCAGACATACTTGCGGTACTACCGGGGTCGTGTTTGTGGGGTGCGGCCAGCAAGTCGACCGTTGAGCCGTACCTGAGTCGATAAAGCGTCTACGGGCGGTGAGTATGGGCACTTCCCATATGTTGAAGCCTCTACGGGGGGTGTGGGCGATCACTTAATTCGCATAGGTCCACTGTTTGTTTTTCTTGGGTGCTTTAGGTCCCGTGATTGTTTACATTTTCTGGGACTAGACTCTCGTGGTTGTGATGTTAAGCCAGGGTATGCAATATTGCGTGTCCATAGCAACACATACCTCGCTGAGTAACTTCCCTGTTACTCACCCCTCATTTGTTCCCTTTCAGGTGAGCCTGATGAGTAGTCGAAGTCGCGGGATAGTCGAAGTTGGGGTGTATCTTAAAATGAGAAACTTTCAAGGGGGATCTGAAACGAGGAAGCTTAAGAAACTTAAGCCAAGGTACATGGGACCGTATCTTATCGTTGAGAGGATTGGAGCAGTGGCTTATCGCTTGAGTTTACCGAGGGTATTGCGAGACTTCCACGATGTGTTCCATGTATCCGTTCTAAGGAAGGTTGTCAGAGAGCCAGAGCTTATCTTACAGCGGCCGCCAGATGACCTCGGAATGAACCTGTCAGCGCCTAGTCACCCAGTAAAAGTTTCAGAGCGACAAGAGAAAGAAGTTCAGGGAAGGAAGACCATGATGGTCAGAGTTTGTTGGGAGAGAGACGGGATCCAGGAAGAAACATGGGAGACCGAAAGTCAGATGAGGTTGGATTACCCAGAACTTTTTGAGGAAAGGAACGATCATATCGACCAGGAGTGAATTCGGGGACGAATTCCGTGTTAGTGGGAGAGAATTGTAACAACCCAAAAACACAAAACCCACTTTTTTTCTAAACTTCATCAACCTTACCAACTCCACCTACCTATAAACGCACATGTTTTGAATTCTCCACCACCAACAACCCATAAACTCACACTTCCCCCTATAAATAGAGCACTCACCCCTCTTATTCTCTTCACACCAAAATCTCATCATATTCTCTCTAATCCAACACACCTCTCTTTAAGTCCGAAACTTCAAACGTCCATAACTTCCTCCTCGAGTCGAATCTCGAAAATCCGAGACCATCTGGAGAACCGGGACGACGAGGCGAAGCCGGAGCACCAAACCGCGGCTCCATCCGCCTCCGGACGCGCCCGCACGCGCCGATCAAAGATCCGCCACGCGCCACCGCTCCTCTCCGTGCTTATAGCTCACGTGCCGCCGCTGCTCCGCCACCAGTAATTTTTTCCGATCCGGAGTCTGTTCGAGAATCCGAAGATCCGTAACCGTTCTTTTCTGCTTTTTGCTAAGGTGAGGGCTAACCACGCAATTTTCCCCCTTATTATCTGTACTGGCTTAGGTTACGTTCAACTATCGACAGTTTAGGACTAGAATATGTATTGTCTTTATGAGAGTCTCTGTGATCGAGTCATGCTTTCTTTCGTGTAAATCGGACTTAGGTGATTTAGAGGAATTTACATACTGATTGATGAACCTGATGATGTGTTAATGTTGTGATATATATATATATATGAGTATATGAGGTGACCGCGCGGTAGGTACTGGGCAGACATACTTGCGGTACTACCGGGGTCGTGTGTGCGGGGTGCGGCGAGCAAGTCGACCGTTGAGCCGTACCTGAGTCGATAAAGCGTCTACGGGCGGTGAGTATGGGCACTTCCCATATGTTGAAGCCTCTACGGGGGGTGTGGGCGATCACTTAATTCGCATAGGTCCACTGTTTGTTTTTCTTGGGTGCTTTAGGTGCCGTGATTGTTTACATTTTCTGGGACTAGACTCTCGTGGTTGTGATGTTAAGCCAGGGTATGCAATCTTGCGTGTCCATAGCAACACATACCTCGCTGAGTAACTTCCCTGTTACTCACCCCTCATTTCTTCCCTTTCAGGTGAGCCTGATGAGTAGTCGAAGTCGCGGGATAGTCGAAGTTGCGGTGTATCTAAAAATGAGAAACTTTCAAGGGGGATCTGAAACGAGGAAGCTTAAGAAACTTAAGCCAAGGTACATGGGACCGTATCTTATCGTTGAGAGGATTGGAGCAGTGGCTTATCGCTTGAGTTTACCGAGGGTATTGCGAGACTTCCACGATGTGTTCCATGTATCCGTTCTAAGGAAGGTTGTCAGAGAGCCAGAGCTTATCTTACAGCGGCCGCCAGATGACCTCGGAATGAACCTGTCAGCGCCTAGTCACCCAGTAAAAGTTTCAGAGCGACAAGAGAAAGAAGTTCAGGGAAGGAAGACCATGATGGTCAGAGTTTGTTGGGAGAGAGATGGGATCCAGGAAGAAACATGGGAGACCGAAAGTCAGATGAGGTTGGATTACCCAGAACTTTTTGAGGAAAGGAACGATCATATCGACCAGGAGTGAATTCGGGGACGAATTCCGTGTTAGTGGGAGAGAATTGTAACAACCCAAAAACACAAAACCCACTTTTTTTCTAAACTTCATCAACCTAACCAACTCCACCTACCTATAAACGCACATGTTTTGAATTCTCCACCACCAACAACCCATAAACTCACACTTCCCCCTATAAATAGAGCACTCACCCCTCTTATTCTCTTCACACCAAAATCTCATCGTATTCTCTCTAATCCAACACACCTCTCTTTAAGTCCGAAACTTCAAACGTCCATAACTTCCTCCTCGAGTCGAATCTCGAAAATCCGAGACCATCTGGAGAACCGGGACGACGAGACGAAGCCGGAACACCAAACCGCGGCTCTATCCGCCTCCGGACGCGCCCGCACGCGCCGGTCAAAGATCCGCCATGCTCCACCGCTCCTCTCCGCGCGTATAGCTCACGCGCCGCCGCTGCTCCGCCACCAGTAATTTTTTCCGATCCGGAGTCTGTTCGAGAATCCGGAGATCCGTAACCGTTCTTTTCTGCTTTTTGCTAAGGTGAAGGCTAACCACGCAATTTTCCCCCTTATTATCTGTACTGGCTTAGGTTACGTTCAACTATCGACAGTTTAGGACTAGAATATGTATTGTCTTTATGAGAGTCTCGGTGATCGAGTCATGCTTTCTTTCGTGTAAACCGGACTTAGTTGATTTAGAGGAATTTACATACTGATTGATGAACCTGATGATGTGTTAATGTTGTGATATATATATATATGAGTATATGAGGTGACCGCGCAGTAGGTACTGGGCAGACATACTTGCGGTACTACCGGGGTCGTGTTTGTGGGGTGCGGCCAGCAAGTCGACCGTTGAGCCGTACCTGAGTCGATAAAGCGTCTACGGGCGGTGAGTATGGGCACTTCCCATATGTTGAAGCCTCTACGGGGGGTGTGGGCGATCACTTAATTCGCATAGGTCCACTGTTTGTTTTTCTTGGGTGCTTTAGGTCCCGTGATTGTTTACATTTTCTGGGACTAGACTCTCGTGGTTGTGATGTTAAGCCAGGGTATGCAATATTGCGTGTCCATAGCAACACATACCTCGCTGAGTAACTTCCCTGTTACTCACCCCTCATTTGTTCCCTTTCAGGTGAGCCTGATGAGTAGTCGAAGTCGCGGGATAGTCGAAGTTGGGGTGTATCTTAAAATGAGAAACTTTCAAGGGGGATCTGAAACGAGGAAGCTTAAGAAACTTAAGCCAAGGTACATGGGACCGTATCTTATCGTTGAGAGGATTGGAGCAGTGGCTTATCGCTTGAGTTTACCGAGGGTATTGCGAGACTTCCACGATGTGTTCCATGTATCCGTTCTAAGGAAGGTTGTCAGAGAGCCAGAGCTTATCTTACAGCGGCCGCCAGATGACCTCGGAATGAACCTGTCAGCGCCTAGTCACCCAGTAAAAGTTTCAGAGCGACAAGAGAAAGAAGTTCAGGGAAGGAAGACCATGATGGTCAGAGTTTGTTGGGAGAGAGATGGGATCCAGGAAGAAACATGGGAGACCGAAAGTCAGATGAGGTTGGATTACCCAGAACTTTTTGAGGAAAGGAACGATCATATCGACCAGGAGTGAATTCGGGGACGAATTCCGTGTTAGTGGGAGAGAATTGTAACAACCCAAAAACACAAAACCCACTTTTTTTCTAAACTTCATCAACCTAACCAACTCCACCTACCTATAAACGCACATGTTTTGAATTCTCCACCACCAACAACCCATAAACTCACACTTCCCCCTATAAATAGAGCACTCACCCCTCTTATTCTCTTCACACCAAAATCTCATCGTATTCTCTCTAATCCAACACACCTCTCTTTAAGTCCGAAACTTCAAACGTCCATAACTTCCTCCTCGAGTCGAATCTCGAAAATCCGAGACCATCTGGAGAACCGGGACGACGAGACGAAGCCGGAACACCAAACCGCGGCTCTATCCGCCTCCGGACGCGCCCGCACGCGCCGGTCAAAGATCCGCCACGCTCCACCGCTCCTCTCCGCGCGTATAGCTCACGCGCCGCCGCTGCTCCGCCACCAGTAATTTTTTCCGATCCGGAGTCTGTTCGAGAATCCGGAGATCCGTAACCGTTCTTTTCTGCTTTTTGCTAAGGTGAAGGCTAACCACGCAATTTTCCCCCTTATTATCTGTACTGGCTTAGGTTACGTTCAACTATCGACAGTTTAGGACTAGAATATGTATTGTCTTTATGAGAGTCTCGGTGATCGAGTCATGCTTTCTTTCGTGTAAACCGGACTTAGTTGATTTAGAGGAATTTACATACTGATTGATGAACCTGATGATGTGTTAATGTTGTGATATATATATATATGAGTATATGAGGTGACCGCGCAGTAGGTACTGGGCAGACATACTTGCGGTACTACCGGGGTCGTGTTTGGGTGCGGCCAGCAAGTCGACCGTTGAGCCGTACCTGAGTCGATAAAGCGTCTACGGGCGGTGAGTATGGGCACTTCCCATATGTTGAAGCCTCTACGGGGGGTGTGGGCGATCACTTAATTCGCATAGGTCCACTGTTTGTTTTTCTTGGGTGCTTTAGGTCCCGTGATTGTTTACATTTTCTGGGACTAGACTCTCGTGGTTGTGATGTTAAGCCAGGGTATGCAATCTTGCGTGTCCATAGCAACACATACCTCGCTGAGTAACTTCCCTGTTACTCACCCCTCATTTGTTCCCTTTCAGGTGAGCCTGATGAGTAGTCGAAGTCGCGGGATAGTCGAAGTTGGGGTGTATCTTAAAATGAGAAACTTTCAAGGGGGATCTGAAACGAGGAAGCTTAAGAAACTTAAGCCAAGGTACATGGGACCGTATCTTATCGTTGAGAGGATTGGAGCAGTGGCTTATCGCTTGAGTTTACCGAGGGTATTGCGAGACTTCCACGATGTGTTCCATGTATCCGTTCTAAGGAAGGTTGTCAGAGAGCCAGAGCTTATCTTACAGCGGCCGCCAGATGACCTCGGAATGAACCTGTCAGCGCCTAGTCACCCAGTAAAAGTTTCAGAGCGACAAGAGAAAGAAGTTCAGGGAAGGAAGACCATGATGGTCAGAGTTTGTTGGGAGAGAGACGGGATCCAGGAAGAAACATGGGAGACCGAAAGTCAGATGAGGTTGGATTACCCAGAACTTTTTGAGGAAAGGAACGATCATATCGACCAGGAGTGAATTCGGGGACGAATTCCGTGTTAGTGGGAGAGAATTGTAACAACCCAAAAACACAAAACCCACTTTTTTTCTAAACTTCATCAACCTTACCAACTCCACCTACCTATAAACGCACATGTTTTGAATTCTCCACCACCAACAACCCATAAACTCACACTTCCCCCTATAAATAGAGCACTCACCCCTCTTATTCTCTTCACACCAAAATCTCATCATATTCTCTCTAATCCAACACACCTCTCTTTAAGTCCGAAACTTCAAACGTCCATAACTTCCTCCTCGAGTCGAATCTCGAAAATCCGAGACCATCTGGAGAACCGGGACGACGAGGCGAAGCCGGAGCACCAAACCGCGGCTCCATCCGCCTCCGGACGCGCCCGCACGCGCCGATCAAAGATCCGCCACGCGCCACCGCTCCTCTCCGTGCGTATAGCTCACGCGCCGCCGCTGCTCCGCCACCAGTAATTTTTTCCGATCCGGAGTCTGTTCGAGAATCCGAAGATCCGTAACCGTTCTTTTCTGCTTTTTGCTAAGGTGAGGGCTAACCACGCAATTTTCCCCCTTATTATCTGTACTGGCTTAGGTTACGTTCAACTATCGACAGTTTAGGACTAGAATATGTATTGTCTTTATGAGAGTCTCGGTGATCGAGTCATGCTTTCTTTCGTGTAAACCGGACTTAGTTGATTTAGAGGAATTTACATACTGATTGATGAACCTGATGATGTGTTAATGTTGTGATATATATATATATATATGAGTATATGAGGTGACCGCGCGGTAGGTACTGGGCAGACATACTTGCGGTACTACCGGGGTCGTGTTTGCGGGGTGCGGCCAGCAAGTCGACTGTTGAGCCGTACCTGAGTCGATAAAGCGTCTACGGGCGGTGAGTATGGGCACTTCCCATATGTTGAAGCCTCTACGGGGGGTGTGGGCGATCACTTAATTCGCATAGGTCCACTGTTTGTTTTTCTTGGGTGCTTTAGGTCCCGTGATTGTTTACATTTTCTGGGACTAGACTCTCGTGGTTGTGATGTTAAGCCAGGGTATGCAATCTTGCGTGTCCATAGCAACACATACCTCGCTGAGTAACTTCCCTGTTACTCACCCCTCATTTGTTCCCTTTCAGGTGAGCCTGATGAGTAGTCGAAGTCGCGGGATAGTCGAAGTTGGGGTGTATCTTAAAATGAGAAACTTTCAAGGGGGATCTGAAACGAGGAAGCTTAAGAAACTTAAGCCAAGGTACATGGGACCGTATCTTATCGTTGAGAGGATTGGAGCAGTGGCTTATCGCTTGAGTTTACCGAGGGTATTGCGAGACTTCCACGATGTGTTCCATGTATCCGTTCTAAGGAAGGTTGTCAGAGAGCCAGAGCTTAACTTACAGCGGCCGCCAGATGACCTCGGAATGAACCTGTCAGCGCCTAGTCACCCAGTAAAAGTTTCAGAGCGACAAGAGAAAGATGTTCAGGGAAGGAAGACCATGATGGTCAGAGTTTGTTGGGAGAGAGACGGGATCCAGGAAGAAACATGGGAGACCGAAATTCAGATGAGGTTGGATTACCCAGAACTTTTTGAGGAAAGGAACGATCATATCGACCAGGAGTGAATTCGGGGACGAATTCCGTGTTAGTGGGAGAGAATTGTAACAACCCAAAAACACAAAACCCACTTTTTTTCTAAACTTCATCAACCTTACCAACTCCACCTACCTATAAACGCACATGTTTTGAATTCTCCACCACCAACAACCCATAAACTCACACTTCCCCCTATAAATAGAGCACTCACCCCTCTTATTCTCTTCACACCAAAATCTCATCATATTCTCTCTAATCCAACACACCTCTCTTTAAGTCCGAAACTTCAAACATCCATAACTTCCTCCTCGAGTCGAATCTCGAAAATCCGAGACCATCTGGAGAACCGGGACGACGAGGCGAAGCCGGAGCACCAAACCACGGCTCCATCCGCCTCCGGACGCGCCCGCACGCGCCGATCAAAGATCCGCCACGCGCCACCGCTCCTCTCCGTGCGTATAGCTCACGCGCCGCCGCTGCTCCGCCACCAGTAATTTTTTCCGATCCGGAGTCTGTTCGAGAATCCGAAGATCCGTAACCGTTCTTTTCTGCTTTTTGCTAAGGTGAGGGCTAACCACGCAATTTTCCCCCTTATTATCTGTACTGGCTTAGGTTACGTTCAACTATCGACAGTTTAGGACTAGAATATGTATTGTCTTTATGAGAGTCTCTGTGATCGAGTCATGCTTTCTTTCGTGTAAACCGGACTTAGGTGATTTAGAGGAATTTACATACTGATTGATGAACCTGATGATGTGTTAATGTTGTGATATATATATATGAGTATATGAGGTGACCGCGCGGTAGGTACTGGGTAGACATACTTGCGGTACTACCGGGGTCGTGTGTGCGGGGTGCGGCCAGCAAGTCGACCGTTGAGCCGTACCTGAGTCGATAAAGCGTCTACGGGCGGTGAGTATGGGCACTTCCCATATGTTGAAGCCTCTACGGGGGGTGTGGGCGATCACTTAATTCGCATAGGTCCACTGTTTGTTTTTCTTGGGTGCTTTAGGTGCCGTGATTGTTTACATTTTCTGGGACTAGACTCGCGTGGTTGTGATGTTAAGCCAGGGTATGCAATCTTGCATGTCCATAGCAACACATACCTCGCTGAGTAACTTCCCTGTTACTCACCCCTCATTTCTTCCCTTTCAGGTGAGCCTGATGAGTAGTCGAAGTCGCGGGATAGTCGAAGTTGGGGTGTATCTAAAAATGAGAAACTTTCAAGGGGGATCTGAAACGAGGAAGCTTAAGAAACTTAAGCCAAGGTACATGGGACCATATCTTATCGTTGAGAGGATTGGAGCAGTGGCTTATCGCTTGAGTTTACCGAGGGTATTGCGAGACTTCCACGATGTGTTCCATGTATCCGTTCTAAGGAAGGTTGTCAGAGAGCCAGAGCTTATCTTACAGCGGCCGCCAGATGACCTCGGAATGAACCTGTCAGCGCCTAGTCACGCAGTAAAATTTTCAGAGCGACAAGAGAAAGAAGTTCAGGGAAGGAAGACCATGATGGTCAGAGTTTGTTGGGAGAGAGACGGGATCCAGGAAGAAACATGGGAGACCGAAAGTCAGATGAGGTTGGATTACCCAGAACTTTTTGAGGAAAGGAACGATCATATCGACCAGGAGTGAATTCGGGGACGAATTCCGTGTTAGTGGGAGAGAATTGTAACAACCCAAAAACATGCTCGGTGTGGAATTAGCTTTCAATGTGACACAATTAGAAGAGTGCCTCAAGAGAATCTCGTGATTATGCTTTTATTGATGGAGAACCAAACTGGAAATCTTTGTTAGACTATAGCGTCTCCGACAAGTTAGGCTAAGGTGAGGACGAGTTTTTGTCTTCTTCGTATATAAGTATATTTAGATAATTACTTAGTTTAAGGTTAAGCTGAGTATACCTGCGAGTTACATATATGATGAGTAACCATATTTGTTTGATGCATGTATTATTATTTATAATTATATATTTTTATATTTTTGATTAAGAAGCAAACTAGTATTTTAGTGTTTGAAATTAATTTGCAAATTATAATATGTGTTGTGTGGTTATGTGAAATATATGTTTTCGTCATTGAATAAGTTTTTGTGAAATGAAAATGGGGGTGAACCGCAGAGTTATCTACAAGGAAATAGCCTTGTAGTTGGGTGTTGGCCTAGGAACGAAAGTTTTCGTTTAGGCCAGGGATGGGTGAGGAGTGTGGGCATGAGGTTCTTTCCATGATGCGGTGTGGATTGCTCTGCAGGTGCAGAGTAGTGGCCCCTACTGTAGAGTAGATCAGTGTGGCGTACATGCATGAGGTTCTTTCCATGACATTTGAGTGCAGGCATAAGGTTCTTTCCATGATGCAGTGTGGTTGTGGGCATAAATTTCTTTCTATGACACAGACCAATAGGCACGAGGAGTAGCGTGTGTTGACACGACGGATATGAGCCATGTTTTGGCAGTTATCCGTGTTCTCCCGAAATATATTTATATGTGTGTGTTGTGGACACGTGATTGCCTGCTTGTCGTAGGAGTAGACTTTGTGATTGTTTAGAAATATTTGTGTATGGAGAATTGGTGGGCCTTAAGGGTTACCCCACTGAGTAATCCCCCGTTTGCTCACTACTTTTTTTCCTTTATAGGTAATCAAGTCGAGTAGTTCTGGAGTGAGGAGTTGGTTGAGCTTCCGTATATGAATTCATTCGTTATTGGATTTATTGAAAAGTTCTTCATCTTCCAAGCCTTCTAGGTTCTCTACTTCTTCTTGAATGGTTAAAAAATTGCAAGGTTCAAGTAGATAGTCTTCTCCTCTAGACCAGTCCGACGGTGTGGACTGGTCTGTGGGCTTCTCTTTAAGTGCCCTATCATCCTCCTCTTGCTCATAAGCTTGTTAAGCTTGATCATCTTTCCACTTTGCATAGTTGTTTGGATCGGTGAATCCATGTTGCAAAGCTTCAATTTCCCATTCAAGACATTCTTCTAGAGTATCGATTTTGTATCCCGTGTTGACAACATTTGATCCAAGCTCTCTCACATCCGCTTTATGGTTTAGTAACTCGTTTTTAAGCTCATCAACTCGGTCCTCCACACGTCTAATGTGGCAAGCAATGGTAGATAGCTTCGAATCAAAATCTGTCTTCATCTTTGAAAGCTTGCTGGTTGATCATCTTTCAGCAGCAGCGACATTTCAAAATACCCCTTCTGTGCGACTATGTTCTCATGTATTTGTTTTATTGTTTCTTTGAAAAAATGTTTATAAATAATTTATTATGGTTACATGTTTCTAGTCTACCATGCCGGATGAGAGAGGACGTGAGTATGGACTTGTTAGTCTTAGACCCAATATATGGCTCTGGAAAGAGAAAAGATAGCCACGAGAGCTTGACGTGATTGAAGAGCAAGTAGCTGCTAATGCTCGACGTGATGCTGAAAAAGCAAAGCGTGAAGCTGAATCCACTCGACTTGCGTTAGTGCAGCAGAACAACTCCTTGAACAATAACACACATGCTCCTCCAACTATGAAAAACTTATCTTTTGAACTAGATTCTCTTGTTTTTTTTTTTTTTTTTTTTTTGTAAAAATATCTTTTGAACCATTCTCATCTCAGTTTTGTAATATTTTAAATTAACATTCTTTTGAACAGAAGAATTTCATTCGAATATTCAAATTAATTTTCAAACAAAAAAAATACTAATATATACGTAACAAAAACACAATTTATAAGTTAGCCACTCATTAGTCACTAGCTAAATATTGCGACTGATCTGTGACTCAAATTAATTACACAGTCGCTCATTAGTCACTAAACTTGTAATATTTTTATTACTCCGAGTATCTATGAAGTTACAAAGTAGTCACATAATTTAGCGACTCATTTTTAATTCCTTATAAGCTACGAAGTCGGTCATTAGTTACTAAAAACAGTAACTAATTACGGGATTTCAAAACACCAAGAATTTGCCATTTGTAAGCAAATCTTCTTAACACCATAAGACTTGATCTCACATTTTGAAGTTTTTCACTTTAGTCGCCACCATTGACGGTAACAAATCACATCAAAATTATTCCTCGCAAGAAAATCAGGAATGTAGGATCCAAGGGTTCAGGTTTATGATCATATAATGGCAGAAGGTTCGGAAATTTTTTTTACCTCCGTAACCACCACTTTCCGCCATTATCCAAATCTTAATCGGAATCCTAGGATCCTACATGATCCTATTTTCTGGCGAGGAATAATTTTGACGTGAAATGTTACTGTAATTGGTGGCGATTGCAGTGAAGATCAGGGCTAACCCACCTAAACCCATTTATTTATATGAGTTTAAAAATTCAACCCAAACCCACTAAAATATTAGACAGACGGGATCACCCATGGGTATTGACCCTTTTTGATATCTCTAAAAAAATACATTAATTTCATAAATTTTTAGATCGAGTTAAATCATTTCAGTTTTTCAGCTTTCTTTACAATGTGTTTCACTTATTAATACGTTAAAATATATATATATATATATATAAGTTTATATTCATTTATAGGAAATAAATTTACCAAAACAAATCCTGATCATAGATTCATGCACATAATAAATTCATCATCATCATCATATTATTAACTTAAGAAAATATTTAAAGATATCGAAACATATATTTGCATAAATAGTGTTGGCAACATCTTCTAAAATCTTTTCCACACATAAAATTCTATATAAATACTTGAATAGATGTGCTTTCGCTACTCCATCTCTACTACTATCTCTACATGTACCTCTAGATTTCAATCCCATGCATCTTCATTAATAAATACATAAAATCTAAATTATGGGATTTCAAAACCCCAAGAATGTGCCATTTGTAAACAAATAACACTTGATTGCACATTTTGAAGCTTTTCACTCCAATCGCTACCATTGACGGTAACAAATCAAATCAAAATTATTCCTCGCCAGAAAAGCAGGATCATGTAGGATCCTAGGGTTCAGGTTTAAGTTCATATAATGGCGGAAGGTTCGGATAACGTTTCTACCTTCATATCTGCCTTAACCACCACCTTCCGCCATTATCCAAACCTAAACCGGAATCCTAGGATCCTACCTAATCATGCTTTTCCGGCGAGCAATAATTTTGACGTGAATTGTTATCATCATTTGTGGCGATTGGAGTGAAAAGATTCAAAATGTTGAATCAACTCTTGTGGATTTAAGAAACTTTGCTTACAAATGGCACATGCTTCGGGTTTTGAAAATCCCATGATTTAGATTTTTATGTATTTACTAGTGAAGATGCGAGAAATTGGGATCTTGAGGGAGATAGTGTAGTCTAGATAAAGTAGCCAAGACACATCTATTCAAGTATCTATATAAAATTTTATGTATTTATGTGTTGCGAACACTATTTATGAAAATATTTTTTTCCATGTGTGCTAATTTAATTTAATTTAATTTAATGATGATGATGAGAATGAATTTATTATGTGCATGAATATACTCTAGGATCTGTTTTGGTAAATATTTTTCCTATAAAAGAAAATAAACTTACATATAACTATATGTTACCGTATAAAGAAATCAACGCATTGTAAGAAAAACTTATAAAGTGAAATGATTTAATGCAAATTAAAAGTTTATAACTAATTATTTCTTTCATTTGGGGAAGGATGTTAATGGGAGGTTTATTATTTGTGGCCAAGTAATCGACCACTTTAGGGAATTTTAAGCAAACAGTTTTGGAATTTCTTATATTATTGTAAGTAGTGTCTTAAAAAGCCCTAGATGATGCCTAACATATACGTAGACGTCTGGATGGAGCTTAGGGGGATAAGTTATGCATGCATAACTCTTATAACAAGTGGATGAAATGTTTTCTAGGATACTTAAGCTGTATGCTTCTCTACATCAGACGGCAAATGGATATTTTTTTTCTGGTGGAGTTATATGCTAGCACGATCACTCAAACTTGGGTTGTAGACATGATAAAATTGTGTCAATGGCAAAGCTTCTCGAGAATTATTTGGAAAAGAAAACTTTGAATGTTGAGGTTGAATTTGAAATTGTTTCTTCGACCATTTATTCTTAAGAAATTTACAGGATGCCACATTTGACCAAGGATTTTCGAGAAAGTCATTTTAAATAGTAACTATAAACAATGAAGGTACAGTGCTTGAACAGTAACATTTTTGTGGCAATTTACCTTTATTGGATGAAGAAAAATCGTGGTACATGAAATCATTATTTGGTATGTGGAAACATTATTTGGTACATAAAAACATAATTTTTTTTCTTTGACAAAAATAACATAAGGAGTGAAGTCCATGATACTATAGACGAAAACACAAAACAAAATTTGCACCGTTTTTATAAAAGTAAGAATGGACAATTAGAAAAGATGATGTCATTAGTTTTAAATCATTTACTGAAAACTATACCCTACATTTACGGTTGAAAACCCAAAAGAGGAAAACAATAAAGTAGCAAAACAAACTAAATAAAAAATGTGTTGTATCTGAAATCGAAATCTTGGAGTAAGAGCAGTAAATTTGATGTTATTAGGGTTGAATATATTACTAAAAACTATACCCTAATTTTAGGCTTCCGAAGCCATATCACTCTATTGAACTCTTCCAAATATGTTGATATCCCCTCTATTTTGAACTGCGATTGTGACATCAAAAATGCCACAAACAAGCTTGATGTTATCAGAGTTGAATAAATTACTGGAAACTATAGCTTCCAAACCCCACACCAGTTATTCAAACAAAATTTCCATAGAAAAAAATATCCAAGTTTCTGGTTTTAAGTAATTTATTCAAACTCAAAATATAACTCTAAATTATAGATTTTAACCAAACTCAAAACTAAATCTAAATTATAAAATAGAGAATCCAGACAAAATGTCTTAGCTACCCAAACATAAATTTTTCATGGACAAAACATACCATAGAGATTAGAGAGTGAAGTCCTACGACGACCAAACAATAACTTTTTTGTTACGTTAAATTTTTTTTGGATATTGTTTTTCGAATACCCAGAAGTGATGTGTGGTGGTTTTAATGGTTTTTATCCTTTAATTCGGTATAACAATAAATTTGTTACATAATTATTTAAACATAAAAGGATCTTAATTAATGTTACCTCAATCAAAGGAGATCCACAATGCTCCATCAAAGCATTTCATTATTTCAGTCCACATATCTGTTGTTTGGTTAGAGAAGCCCATCGTAGGTTTCTCCTGGGCATGTAAAGAGACAAGATCAATACCAAGAAGTAGCTGAAAGCTTCAATCAATCAATGAACTAACAAGTTTTGTTTTTGTTACCCCATGGGTTTCTACTCTCCAGTTCTATGTCAAGGGCCTGAAAACAAACCAGAACATCAATAAGACGCAAGTAATGACATTCCTCAGCTTTATATGTTTCAACAAAAATAAAGGGGATGCAAAACAATCACAAACTCAAGTGATATTATCGAATAAATCAATCTCTCAAAGGTAGAGTAAATTGAGATATGGAACTCAATCATTTAACAGAATCTGAGTTTTACCTGTTTGGAGATTGCCGTAATTTACCAAAAAAAAAAAAAAAAAAGCCTTTACCTTTGGTGGTTGCCGGCGAATCCACGACATCACCGATTGAATCCGACTCTTCTCCGCCTTCATCGTTTCAATTTCCCTCCACAAATTCGCTAAAAAATTGATGATGATTTCCAAATAAATATCAGATCTCAATCTCAGATAAGTGTGTGATTATTAATGATTAAATTGAGAAGGAATAAGTTAGATTTCTTAACGCAACCATACAATACAACAATGTCCATTTTGTTCCGCGAGTAGGACACGTAGAAGCTTGAGAAGCTGTTAGGTGAGACACTGATCGTTTCTCTTCTTAAAGACGAATTCACAAATCTGAGTGCGCCCTGAGCATCGTTGTTAACAGAATGACTCCGATCTCTCGCGTCGGTCAGATCTCGATTTCAATCGAAAAAGCCTATATACAAACTCTCTGCCCA